>BRZM01000007.1:4720369-5014566 GCA_033238685.1 Lates japonicus
AAGCAGTGACAGGATTTGTCAATTTCTTATAGATTTGTAGCTGGAGTCATTGTGAAGAAACGTGTCAACATTTGAGGAAGGTGCTGTGGAGGGTTTGCAGAGAAATGTGTTTCTAGGCAGGCAGGCATTGAAGAATCTCTGGGAGGACCCAACTACAGTCAGTATCTGTTGTTAACAAATGCTGAAATGTTTTGCAGCCTGTAGGTTTGGTCAGATGTCACGCATGCTTCAGTGTTCTCCCACCAAGTTCTTAGCTGTGTGATGTTTCCACAGGGCGACCAGGTCCACAAGTCTGTCTTCATCATCTTCTTCCAGGGAGACCAACTGAAGAATAGAGTCAAGAAGATCTGTGAGGGGTAAGTGAGTCAGCAACATTTGTACAATTTATCAAGCACACTTGACCAACAGATCCTTATCTGTACTTCTCCATGTGTCCTCAGGTTCAGAGCGACCTTGTACCCATGTCCAGAAACACCCCAGGAGAGGAAAGAGATGCTAGCAGGAGTGAATGCTCGCATTGATGACCTGCAAATGGTAAATATTGTACACCAGCTGGGAAAACACCCACACACTGTTGACTTATAAACAACAACTCTCACAAAAACACACTTGAACTGGTTAGTTGTCTTTTTTTGCTTCCCTCTAATCAGCAAGATTTTCTTCTCTGGAAAGTGTCAATAGAATAAATTTCATAACGCATGAAGACAGTGACACATCTGCTCTTTGCAATTCATTTTCAGCCCAGCCTCAAAGCACGATATGATTCACTTAAGCAGTAAATTCATTTGGTTTAGGTTGCACAAATGATACCTCATAGAAAATGCCACATTGTAAGGTTTTTGAGCCTTTGAATTGTCTTTTTTTAAAAGATGTTAGAGAAGATTGTTGCCAATCATAGCAGCTCCTTAAGTAACTAAAACACCAGGAAGTTTTCTTTGTCACCATCTTGACAGACACAATGCACTGTAAATTTGTCATTAGTGAGGTGATAAACCCACTTCCTTCCCAGTTTTTTCATGCTGACGTGGCTTTAGAAATCACCACATCCTCCATGATGCATGCACGTTAAACCACCACCAACAGACAGTGTCTTGCACTCATTCAAGCTGCAGTCCTCATTTGTTAACACCCAGATTCTCTGTTAGCTGGGAAATAATGGCTCAGTAAACTTTTGTAGCTGCTGATCAACAAGATAAGTTTTATTTAAGTAGTTTTATTTATATAGCACCAAATCACAACAGAAGTTAAATGTTCTAGCTCCACCCCACACAGGATACAGAGTGTAGTCTAATTGCAGTTGAATATTCACACATTGTTGTTATTGCCCATAGTGTTGCGTTCCTCCCTTGTGACTGATTATCTAGCACGAGGAAGAGTGCCCCTCCCTCCCTCCTGTATCTTTGCAGATGAGAACCCTCTTGTATTTTTGTCATGTAACAACATATGCGCATCATGTCACACAGACTCACATATTAGAGGAGTTGTACTCACTACAGCCTGGGCTACAGTCTCTCACGTGCCGCCTCACTCAGTTTGCAAGTTGTGTCAGTTTTGTTCAAGTGTTTTATACTCACATATTGTAGGATGACTAACCGTTGCAGCCACAGTAACAGCTTATATGAGATGGATACTTGATACTTAGCATGCCTCCAGTATGACAAATCAATTGATGTCCTCTCACGGCTCTATATCCAGGAGAATGTGTGTTTCGGTGTTTGTGGGTGCTGTGTTATGCTTGTCGCTACGTGGGCTTGCAAGCTGAAGGCAGAAGACAGAATTGCATGGATGATGAAGAATGTCAGGCTATTTGGCCAGCAGTCAGCTATGTGTGGGCCATTTAGCCTCTCGACAGCAGGCAGACAGCACAGTTTAAATATCATGCCATTTGCTGATCATGGGACTTGGCTTAAAATGTGAGTCATACAGCAGCATACCTGGGAACATCCTATATCTCTTTGGGGAAAACCTAATGGATCAGACAGCCTGCTGCTCTTTAGCATATGAGTTATTGCTCACTTATCGTGCCAGTAAATGTAAACCCTTTCTATGAATATCAAGGAATGTGTGATTCATTGCTGCTATTTTTAGTTTTCTTGTTATGATAGCCTTTTCTGGTTGTAATGGAAATTATAGTCCACACAGCTGTGACTTTATTTAGATCGATTTATAGATGATAAATGCCATTGATGATTTGAAATAATTAATATTAATTAAACATTTATTTTTCAAGAGTGTGCTGGCCAAGATAAGACGGACAACAAAATATGCCACAAAATCAGAATTGACTATGTGATTATAAAAAGCATGAATAACCCTTATAATACAATCATGTAAAATATTTCATTCTGACAATGACCACCTCTACTCTTGTCTGCCCCCAAAGGTGCTGAACCAGACCGAGGATCACAGGCAGAGAGTCCTGCAGGCCGCAGCCAAGACAGTCAGAGTGTGGTTCATCAAGGTGAGGAAGATGAAGGCCATCTACCACACCCTCAACCTCTGCAACATTGATGTCACTCAGAAGTGTCTGATCGCTGAGGTGTGGTGTCCCGTCTCTGACCTGGACTCCATCCAGTTTGCCCTGCGCAGGGGGACGGTGAGTAATTGCGCAGCAGACATTTCATGTTTAATAGAAACCATTCACCATTTAGTAGCATTTGTTCATATTTTGTAGACACAGTCACACAAAGCCCTGCTTATTTTTTCTTAGAAACTAGACTGGTTTATGTTTACCTGGTCATATGCTGAATGTAGCAGAACCAGTTTGAAACCAATAGGTCTAAACTACATCAGTGCAAACATGGTGTTTAGCCAGCAGTAAACAGCAGCTTTTGTGTGTACTTAAATATCAGTATATTCACTTCACCTGAAGGTATATTTATTTAACCGCTTCCATACCAACTGAAGGAGATTATAAGTCAGGGCCAGAGCAGACACAACTTTCACTTTTCATAATCTCTTTATTAAAATGAGATTTTAAGGTAGTAAGTGGGGTCAGTTCAGAGATATGATGGGCTTTGATACCCTTAATCATAAAAAACTAAGAAAGCAGTATTAGACCTCTCATTTCTGTACAGTTAGCTTCCAGCATTCTCAGAACACGACCGCATTGTTTGCATTGCTTTCACACTGTTGAAAGTTAGGTTTTTCCCCAGTTAACGTAAAGAGATTTCTAGAAATGTTCTAGTAATTCATGTCTGTGAGAATAAAGCTAATGTGTGACATAATCATTTTTCGCACGGCTTTGTTTTCTGCACTTTAGGAGAAGAGTGGCTCCACTGTGCCTTCCATTCTCAATAGGATGCAGACCAAGCAGACCCCACCCACCTACAACAAGACAAACAAGTTCACCTCAGGCTTTCAAAACATTGTGGATGCCTACGGAATCGGCAGCTACCGTGAGATTAACCCTGGTAAACATGTGCCACACCTTTCTCTGTTCACTCTAAATCTCTGCCTGTCTTTACCCAGATCAGTGTTATCCTTTATCTTTTAAGGCAGCTGAACTCTTTGTTTTGTTAAAAGTTCCAAGCTGGCTGTAGTATTGAACTACAGTCACTGAAAGGCTGTTGCCTCAGCTGCCACATCACCCATTATCACCTTGTTGGGACGTGCTGTGTTTCATAATGTGTCACTCATTTGTTGTTTAACTTGTCACACCACCTTCCTCTCATGTGATGCCTGCCTCCCTGTCCTCATGTCTCCAGCACCATACACCATCATCACCTTCCCTTTCCTATTTGCGGTCATGTTTGGTGACCTGGGGCACGGGGTGCTCATGACCTGTGCTGCCCTGTACCTTGTGTTGAGAGAGAGCAGGCTGATGGCCCAGAAGAACGATAATGAGGTATGGATCTCATCATTGCCATCTCATTAGTCCTGCACCATCCCTTTTGATTTCAGTTTATCCTGTTGAGAGATGTATGTCCAATTTTCTTTCCCTGAGATTTAAATTATTTAATTGTTTCTGTGGCAGATGTTCAGCATGGTGTTTGCGGGGCGCTACATAATCCTGCTGATGGGAATCTTCTCAATCTACACGGGCATCATTTACAACGACTGCTTCTCCAAGTCCCTCAACCTGTTTGGCTCTGGCTGGAGCGTCAGGCCTATGTTTGATGCTCGAGTAGGAGGCAACTGGTCGTAAGTGTCATTGGTAATGACTAACTGGGACTTTAACCCAGTGACTGCTGTGAGGGTGCTGTAATTCAAGTTATAGAACTGATTTGTTTTGTCATCTTTTCAGGTTTGAGACACTTGACGGCAATAAAGTTTTGCAGTTGGACCCAACAATAGATGGAGTGTTTAAAGGGCCATACCCCATCGGCATCGATCCGGTAAATGTTTTTCTTTGTGACCCATATTCCATTAATTCTGCTTAGTACAAACTAACTCAGTTGTAACTCATTACAAGCCATGTCTTTGCAAATTATTATATGTTAAAGTTTGTTTCTAACATCTAATTAACAGTGGTGATAACATAAGCTTGCTATTTTATATAACTTAATCATATTGTCTCTCAGATATGGAACATTGCGACCAACAAGCTGACATTCCTGAACTCCTTCAAGATGAAGATGTCCGTTATCCTGGGAGTCATCCACATGCTATTTGGAGTCACTCTCAGTCTCTTCAACCACCTGTGAGATTTTCCTTCCCGTTTATTTGCTCTTGTTGTCTTTCATTCTTCAGATTTCAATTGATATGGTGATAAAATGGCTTTTCTGCATCTCTGCAGGTATTTCCAGAAGCCACTGAATATCTACTTGGGATTTATCCCAGAGATTGTCTTCATGTCCAGTTTGTTTGGCTACCTAGTCATTCTGATCTTCTACAAGTGGGTCTCATACAATGCTCGCACCTCCAGGGACGCTCCCAGTCTCCTCATTGCCTTTATTAACATGTTCCTCTTCAACTACAATGACCCCAGTAACAAACCTCTCTACAAAGGACAGGTCAGATACACTTAGGTAACACCCATTCATCCATCTTTTTGTGTTCAAATGAATGAAAGAGAGATAACTGGCCTTGTTTTTTGTTATTCTTTCTCCCCCCTGGATGTGTAGATGGGTGTACAGTCACTCTTGGTGGTCATAGCCTTGGCATGTGTTCCCTGTATGTTAATAGTGAAAACTCTGGTTCTGCGGAGACAGTACCTTTGGAGGAAACATTTGGTAAAGATGAAATAAAATATCTTAATACAATTATAAACACAGTAAGTGATTATTTGTCCTTTTTAATTTTGTTATTTCTGTGCATCTTGTGTGACAGGGTACACAGAACTTTGGAGGAATCCGGGTGGAAAACGGTCCCACTGAGGATCAGGCTGAAATCATCCAGCATGACCAGCTCTCGCAGCACTCTGAGGAAGAACCTGAGGTAAAAGATACATGTCCTCATCAGAAACACTGTCTTCTAGCTTGATGGCATTTTCTCCCACTTGCCCACAGAGCTGGAGTAACAGCAGGCCAGCAGCTACACAGGTTATAGGATCTACTCACATCTCTGAATAATTCAGTCACTCAGTTGGAAACAGAAACCAATACCTCATGTTTCCACTTCCACTGTGGCAATGAAAAATATAAATTATGGATTAAGGTCCGAGCAGTGAGTTGTTTTACACAAAAATGGAACTGATATATTGATAACTGATATAGATTCATAATTTAATTCTAAAATGCACTGACAGTATGTGTGAGCAGAATGTTGTCATTTTCTAATGTTGCTGGTTCCCCTTGTGAGTAACTGGTTTCTCTTGTTACTTTCCTGTTTACTGATGTCTGTCTGTCCACCTGCGTGTGCCGTCAATAACCAAGCGTTGCCTTTTGTCACCTGCTTTCAAGGCCCACGAGGAGGAAGAGGTAGGACCAGGAGCTCATGCTGCACCCTGCAATCTATCCCCCTCCTGTCAAAGTGCATGTCTAGCAGTTCTGTCTCTTTCTGCCCCTCTCGCTTTGTTGTCTACATGTGCTGTCAACCATTGCCTGCTGCTCTTAGTTGTGTCTGAGTGCGTGTTTAGTCGGTGTGTGGTCAGTGTGTTCCAGGTGTCTCTTGTTGAAACATGGGTTGCAGGGATTCTCCAAGCAGTGGGCGCCAGTAGACCAGTGCTTCCTTACAGTTTCGGTGATGTGCATGAGACATCAGCAGCTGATTCTTTAGGTTCACAGGGTCCTACGATGGTGTCTCTTCTAATTTAGGGGTGGTTTGCTAATCTACAGTGGCAAAAGGCTTTCCTGGCAATCACCTGAGTTATCATGCACATACAATGAAGCAGACCTCTCCTAAGAGGACCTCAGGACCTGTCGTAGAGATTTTGTTTTCTAGAGTTTCATGCTAACATGCAGTTCTGTTTTGATGTTGTGTCTCTGTCCCACAGTTTAACTTCGGGGATGTGGCAGTGCATCAGGCAATCCACACCATAGAGTACTGCCTGGGCTGTATCTCAAACACTGCTTCCTATCTGAGGCTTTGGGCCCTCAGTCTGGCTCATGCACGTAGGTCCACACACTTAAATTTGACATTAGTAAACTAAAGCAGCAATATACACACATCCATTAAGAGAAATTAACTCTATGTAATTGAAAATAAAATCAAGTTCAGTTCAGCAGTGAAACCTGTGTGTTTTCTTTGTCCCATGCACAGAGTTGTCAGAGGTGCTGTGGTCCATGGTGATGCACAATGGCCTTCATAGCAGCAGCCTTGGAGGCTTCATCCTTCTGGCCATAGTCTTTTACTTCTTTGCTGTTCTCACAGTTGCCATTCTCCTCATTATGGAGGGCTTGTCAGCCTTCCTGCATGCACTGAGACTGCACTGGTAAGTTGAGAATAGTATTTGTTTGTTGATTTTTTTTTGTGTGCATATATTGCATTTACTTGATACTATGATTTTTCTTGCTCTTAAAATCGACTGTAATCACAGTTTCATGAGCTACATCGGTCGAGCTTATAACAAATGTTCAGTTTTTAATTGTATGAAATGTGTGCTGATTCAACAATTTTAATAACAGGTTAATATCGGTGATATTGAATTGCATTATAACAAAATGTGTTAAAGATGAAGACTCAACAGCCAAATGATTGTAAGTACTGCAAACCACAGAGCTATAGCTCCATCTGCAGGCTAAAACTTTTTTTTAACTTTACTCATTCTCTGTGGCTGTACAGAAAAAATGTACAGATGAGAGGCAACTACTTTTGTTTGTCAGTGATATAACACAATATGGGTCACTATTTCTTTCAATTTGAGGAATTGGAACCAAAATATAGATTATGTAGCCATAATATCTAAGTGTTCCAACCTCTATTGGGGGGCACTGCTGCCAGTAACCAGCAGAGTCACAGTGTGCCAGTCAACCAAGGTGTGTCCCAATTAGAAATCGACAAATTGTGGTTCCCTTTCAGACACACCCTTCCCTGCACTGTGACCTAAATCATGTCTGGCTCTTGCCAGAGTTGTGTTTTCCATTTATGCTGCATGTGTGGCAGCGGAGCAGTCCGTGACTCCTTGGTATGGTACAGACAAACCTTTGTTGTCCCCTCATCATTGTCTTTGTCTGGCTTTCCTGAATGTCATCCTGGTCTCATAATCCACTGGCACATTTACAGAGCGTGCCTGTGATAGAGCCACTCTTCTCTATAATTGTCCTTCACACAGGAATGCTGGGTGACTCAGCTTTCACTAAATGGCCTTCGGGGACAATCAGGTGCAATTTTGAGCACATGGAGGCTTCTAATAAAACAACAACTGTGATATTTTATTTCCAGTGGTTCTGGAAATCACATGACTATTGAATATAGTCATGTGATTTCCCAGGTCTGTTGACCAAAGTAGAGGTGGAAAAAAAAAGACATGCTTGTTGACCTTCCACTTTTATGTGCTTATCTCTCTAGAGATTCTTGCAGTTGCTGAGATATCTTAACCATCTTACAGCATATGCATCAGTTACCTAAAACAGTAGTAAGATAGTACTTATAATTTTAAAATGATACAAGTATGATTGAAATCAAAGGATACCAATATATTTAGAATTGAGGATCCCCTCAAGTCTTTATATCTTGGTATCCATTTTGATTTCATTTTCAACACTGGCACATTCTCAGAGCATATTCGCAAGATAAAGTGCAGGAAGTTATGTACAGTACAGACAGGCTGTGGAATGGCAGGTATTTGTGGGTCCTCAGTTAAAAGGTCATCCAGCCATCACTTAACGCTGGCCTTTTAAAAATAGCGCATGATCATTTTCCAGAAGGGAAGAGGGCTTAGGTAACTGGCCTAAGGACTGGGTCCAGGCATGGAGATGTAGACATGAGCGGGTGCAGGTCGGGTGCAGACTGTGGAATGAAGAGCAGGGGTCACCAGCCACGACTGCTCTGCTCAGCACTACCCGACCTGACAGTCATCATTGCTATGTGCCCGACTGTGTTTTTGTGTTAACAGGTTTCCTGGTCATTGTTTTTTGATTGGATCTTTATTTTCTTTGCAGGGTGGAGTTCCAAAACAAGTTTTACTCAGGCCAGGGCTTCAAGTTCCTCCCCTTCACCTTCGAAAGCATCTTGGATGGGAGGTTTGAAGACTGAGATCTGACAACTCTTCTTCTTCTATTAATGTCACTCATCTATTGAGAATCTGTGTGGTGTTGAATAGTGATTTTTGAGTTTTCCAATATCCTGGGTGTTACCACAAATTCATGAGTGACCCTCCACAAGATAATCTATCGGACTTTTCAACTTCTCATCATTTTCAGAATCATTATCTAAATCTGGAACATCTACTCAGAAGTTACTATTCATTCATTCATTCCAGAGAAAAATAGCATCAATTGTAATCTGTTTTGTGTCTTGTCTCTGTGAAGTCATTTTGTTTTATCTGTCTTTTATTTTGTTTAATATTATTTATGCAAAATTCTTATAAAACCTGCATTTTTCCTATGTGGGAGTGTTGCAATACCCATCATTATAAACAAATCTGCAAATTTCTTGACTGATGATGCTGATAAATGCTTATTCAGAGTAAAGTGACAGAAGTCTTTTCCACACTGTTGTATCCAGATCCAGAATGTATCACTTTCTCTTTGTATTGGCATTATTCTTCAGCAACAATCAACATCTTGTGCACTGAGCTCATCTGTTTTATTTAAAAAACACACACACCCATGTTGCACTAGCAGACGCCTCTCTTACAGTGCATACTGACCTCTGACATAGAGCTATAAAGGTCTAAAGGGAATTCAATTAAACCTTCATCAGGATGTCAGTCAGTTCTTTGAAAATGAAGATGAACAGTTTGATCTTGCGTTGTGCTCTGACATTACTACAGATGTGGAGAGAATGAAGGGGAATCTGTACATAGATGTTCTATAGTAATCAAACGCGCTAAAATGATTTGACATCATCAGTATTGCTGATTTTTGTTCCTCGTCCTAATTTCATTTGTATGTTTAACATTTAAAATGTTTTCCTCACACTTAGAAGGGAGTAAGAGCGGCATACAGCAGGCATGTTCTAATAGATGGTTGGGCACCCGCATTAATTGTATATCTCTGTCAATAAAGTGGAAAGAGCTGGTTTAAGTTGTGGTTTTGCTTTAAAAAATTTTTCACTTATGTACTGTGCAGCAGTAATGGAAGAAACTAGTAGTAGTAATGCTACATTCTAAAAATATTGTTCTGTTCAAAGTAAGAGTCCTACTTTCAAAATGTTACTTAAGTAAAGTACAGAAGTGGAAGTCATGTCAAATACAGTACAAACTGTGGTATGTATTGTTAGCTAAAAGTTATTATGGTAAGCACTACAATAAAATAAAATTAAAAAAAAACCTCACTAACATAGTCCAACAATGATACTGAGTGAACTGCTGAACCTCTATATGGTGTGTTCAGGACCAGGTATTCAATATGTTAATCCCTCCTCTTGGTGGTGCTGTTGAATAGGCTGTGTGTGGCAGTGGTCCATTAGAAATGAGTTTCCCCTGTCTGTTAAAAGTTGTGATCAAGACACCTGCAGTAAATTTGTCTTTGACAGATGAATTATTTTGATTACCTGCTTTGCTGCTGAACTTTGTGCCTGAAACAGGATATTGGAGATTTGGCAAACTAAAAGGAAATTACCCATAAGAGCACAGACTACACTGGAAATACAGTCCTGTATTTTGCACATAATGGTCCTTTTCTTTAACGTGTCACTTATGGTGTAATTGCTTCAGTTTGCTCAGGCCAGCCGTCTCCAGGCAATTATGTTCTAATGTCCAAACAGAAGTGTCCATTTGTGTTTCCACCCATTTTGAAAGGGTTTGTTTGATTTTCTCTGTCAAAAGCAGCAGGAAAATCAGCCTAACACAATATTACTTTTTTAAAAATACCCCAGTGTAAAATTACTCTGTTTCCCCCAAAAAAACAAAACAAGGAGAGTAATTCATTCAAACTTTTACTTAATAAAGTTGTCATATAAATGTACTTAAAGTACCAAAAGTACTCATGCAGAATGGCTTATTTCAGCATACTGTAAATTGTATTATTGGATTATAATTATTGATGCATTAATGTCTACCTCACTTAATGATCTGGTAATGAACTGGTAAAGGTGGTGCTTCTTTTAATTGTGAACTATAACAATAGGTCACAAACCCAAAACACAAACACAAAATTGTACTTAAGTACAGAACTTGAGTAAATATACTTGATTACTTTCCACCATTGTAACACAGCTCATGAAAAAAAAAAAAAAAACATACAAAAAAGGGTTTTTTGAGGTGTCACTGCCAACACAAGGTCTAAAACAGTGTCTCATCCTACTGACTCCATGGGAGGCCTGACTATAAAAACCCTCAGCCGCTCTGTGATTAGGAACATCATGTTCTTTATCCTGTGTGTTTTTTTGAGGGGGGCCGTCTGCTATTAGCCACAATGTAATAATAGAACTCTTTATTTATCTTACAATTTTTTTGAGCAAGCTCATTTAATTTGATATTTCCCAGTGTGTCATGTATAACGTGGGGTGAGGGCAAGCTTGCATAAGAGGCCCAGAAATCCTGCTGTGTTTACACTTGCAGGGACTTTTACTCTGCAGTTTCAAAGCACAACCCCCAAATGAGATTGAACTTATTTTTTTGCTCATTTATCTTAGGCAAACATTGAGTGCACTTTAGTTTGGCAGAAAAGTGTCTCAAGGAATGTTGTGTTTCTTGTAAGGTTACAGTAGATTTTTCTTTGGGATAACAAAGATGCTTTTGCAGCTGTTGTAGTGCTGCAGGCCTTGGTGTCC
The DNA here is from genome assembly GCA_033238685.1 of Lates japonicus. Classification (NCBI taxonomy): domain Eukaryota; kingdom Metazoa; phylum Chordata; class Actinopteri; family Centropomidae; genus Lates; species Lates japonicus. Next base: position 4,731,629 of record BRZM01000007.1, read on the forward strand.
TCTTGATCCAGGCACAAAAAAACAGGGTTCATGATGTTATATGAGCCAAAACAGCTACACCAGTGGCAACTGAAGATCTTGCTGTGCAAAGTCAATTTTTAAATTAGGGTCTACAGAGAGCAATCCATATCTTACTGTATGTGAAACAGCAATACTGTTTGTATTCTTCAGTAACTGATCAGTCTCTGCGGCCTGAAGAGCCCAAACAGTATGTTGCATGAAATCTGCATAAAATATAGTTTCACTGCGTTTTGCTGGTGTGATTCTGACATTTTACACATCTTTGTGGGATGACCTACTCATGAGAAGGATTTTTTTTTCCTTTCTAAGGTACTGTGCATTCAGCAGCTGTGGAATACGATGTTCTCATTTCTTCTTCTGTTTTCCACCCACACACACTTTCATGCTCAGTGACTTTCAGACAAACAAATGACAAAAATTTTAAAGTATTTTACAGAGCTCATGCCACTGCACTGTTGTAATGGAAGAGGTTTCAGCCATGCCAGTGATCTGTGAGGTTCTACAGCTCTGAATTAACGTATGCGAATATGCTCACAATCACACTGGCAACATGTTAATGTTTAAGATGCTGCCATTGTCTCGATCTCAATATTAGTCTCTGTCTTTTAACATTTGCTAGTTAGCACTAAACAGTGAGTGTATCTAGGTTTCCAGGGTCCTTTGTTCTCAGGATGTTCCCCAGTTCAGTATTCTGTCAGCACACATCAACCCTCTTCAAAACAGCTATATAAACACAACAACCATAACCCTACTCCTAAAGCTATCCCTAACCCATTTGATAAGTTCTCTCAAGTGTGGGACTATTTTATTGAAAGACATAAGCAGTGCTAGTGAACAGGAAACCTCTTTGACAAGTTCCCACAATAGCCCATGACATATTGAATGAATACAGAGCAGGAGAACTCTATTTCAGATCCCTATTATGTGCTATATAGAGCTGGGGAACATAGGACTTTGGGAACATAGGACCCAAATATGTGGAACGTATGACCCTGGGAACATAGGAATGAACTTGAAGTGCAGCCCAGGAAGATGGGAATGTCATTTGTTTGGCAGCTATTGATAAACCAAAGTATTTGGTAAATTAAAATTTTGACCTGATGATGGTGCTAAAGGAAAAGTCAGGGGGTCTTTAGGATTCATTCCCTAGGGACGATGAGTATCTGTACAAAATTTTTATGTGATAGAATAGTTTTTCAGATATTTCAGTCTGAATCAAAGTGGGGGGCTGCCCCACACTGCTAGCGTGGCTAAAAATAAGACTTCCTAATCAGCAGGTTTTTTTCATTTTCAAGGTAAAATTAGTTGAAACAGTCTGTCCTCACTGATATTTCTAGGTCTTGATCCCTCTTGACATCCACCTGCAACACAGCAGAAGTAAAGCCTGTCATGCTGTCAAGAGACTGCCACAAGTTGTCACATCAAGAATTATCATGGCTGACAGAGAGAGGAGGTAAAACTGTTTGTGTAGACATGAGTGACAAGCTGGTCCATTCTTCTAATAGAAAGCCCAGGTGAGTCTGGGATAGCGGAAGCCTCTCTTAACTCAAAGGGCTTGTACCTTTCCACACCACTGGGAATCTATTACCAGGTCTTCAGATAACATTGTTCTTCAAACGGATTTCCACGACCTGTATGACCCCCCAGCTATTGTTTCCAGGCTCTTTATTCACACACCGATTTGGCCGATTACATCAGGAAGCTTCAGACAATATGAAAATCTGACAGTAATGACAGTGTTGAACATACACGCATGCACCCACACAAACATGCATGCATCTTCATACCACTGTTGAAGACTGTTGCATAACACAAAAAGCCAGAGAGAGATGGAATAGGAGGAGAAAGAGGAAAACAAGTGACAATCACATGAATAGATGTGACAGCTGACTTTTTTTTTTTTTTTTTTTTTACTAATTAATCGTTCCAGGCTCCAGGAAAACCTGGAGAAAAAATTCCTGGAGGCAACAAGTTCCACTGAAAAGACACCAAGTTCCAGAAAGAAGATATTTGTTTCTCATTCATTGAAAATCTTCAGTTACTCCCACAGAGCACACAATTTAACAAGTGGCATCTCGCACTCCCAACAATTAAAAAAACAAGAGCTGTCAGATAAAGCCAATATCATAAATACAAGTACTTCTCAAGTGTGAGAAATGCTTTGTCTGACAGCTTCTGTTTGTGGTGAGTGGTGAGTTTTGCCACAGTCCACCACTTTGGTTCAGACTGAAATATCTCAACAACTGTTGAATGAATTCCCCAAAAATTTGGTACACAAGTTTGTGGTCCCCAGAGGATGAATCCCACTGATGTTATTGACCTCTAGGGTCACCATGAGTTTTTGTGTGAAATATCTGGATGAATTGCTATGAAATTTGGTACAAACTTAACTTATGCCTAAAGTTGAGCATGCCGCTGAATCCACGTAGATGCGTGTGTGTGTGTGTGTGTGTGTGCGTGTGCGTGCTCTAAATAACTCCCTAATCCAGTACTATAGTAAACAAGGAGAGTGCTGTGGGTTGAAAATCAAGAGCTCGAAAAGATCCAGACCACCACAATCTGTTCCCTGTCAGTCTGAAAACCTGGACTCCCTCCCAAGCTTGTAGCGAGTCAGCGGACAGAGTTCACTGTGGGTACTCTGGCAAGTGTGTGTGTGTGTATAAAGTACAGTTTAAGTACATGTGAGCGGGCATTCGTGTGCACCACGTCCAGCAAATCCAAACAACAGAACTGGCAGTGTTTTTGTTTCTTTCCATGAGCTTACCCACAGTGAAATTGAACCTTTTAAGGATTAACTTAGCTGTGTCCCTTGTTTTGGTTGGGATTCGTACATAGCTTTTGAGTTGAAAAGTTCTCCCTGAGTTGAGTGTGTCTATTGTGTAGCTCTTTGAGTACGATGTGTGCCAGTCGTGCCCCCATGTTGAGGGAGGATATGGCCGCCGCAGACAGATGAAAACAGACAGCAGCATCAGGTCGTGCTACTCTTTGTTGAGAATGCTTTTGTTGTTCTTCAACCGTTTCCAGGGACAGAATAAATAGCTCTGCTTAACCAAAGGCATTTGCCTCTATCACTGCCATGAATGCACCACCATGAGAAACATATTACCTGTGGTTACCAGAGTTTTGCCTCTTCTGGAAATTCTCTCTCTCTCTTTGTTTTTCTTTTGCAAGCATTTGTGGGACACGTGAAAGAAATGTTCTCCATTGTTGTCCAGGTCAACTTTTAGTAAGCAAACATGGAGAAGTTCAGCCAGTTTTGTCATGGCTGGTCTTATCTCTATGAAATACAGCATTTTGGAAGAGACAGAATCCAATGTAACTGTGAGGATTTTTGCTTGTTTTCATCCTCTTAAGGTCCACTTTTACCAGCTATTGATATCCATCAGCATCAACAGGCCACAGTTCTTAAACTTATTGTGGTTTTATGTAGATGTTAAAGATTTGCAGGGTTCTAACTCCTAACCTTAAACCTGGAATGTAGCAGGAGTGAACTAATTTGGAAGGAGTGACTGAGAGGTCAGAATATTGTGGACATTAACTGAGCGCATTCCTGAAAGGATGAAATGAAATTGATTTTATTAGCCATACACTGTATAATCAATGAGATCATCAGCCTATGTGGTTATGATGTAAAGGTGAGCTGAAATTATGTTTATCAAAGAGACAGGAGTTGAAAATGAACGTTGGAAAGGCAGACTGCTGGAGGTTGCAGGTTTTAAAACCTCAGGAGGATAGATGATGTTTTTCTGATTCTACCCCCCTGCACTTTCTTGAGGTCTCTGACATCAGTGTACTCTCTCCATAAAGGCAGCATAATCAGGAACATAAGCGTAAAGGAATTTCCCCATTATGTAAGGTGTGAGGGGAACTACTTCTGAGAAAACTGGTGTACTGAAAAAGATCTAGAGATAGTGAGATTGAGAGAGACAGGGAGAGCAAAAAAACACAACAGTTAGAGGAGACGGAGAGAGACAACCGGAGCAGGAGGTCAAGCAGATGGAGAGAGAGAAGAACATTGCGAGGAGCTGGGAACGCTCCTCTCATGTCTTTCTAGTGATGGAAATAGGCCGTTCATGGAGGCAGCAGACTGGCTTAGAAAATGAGCTTTTAATTGAAATCCATTGGCCAAACCAAGAACAGCATATGCTCTATTGAGGTGCCTTTGAGCAAATCATCAAACCTCCAAACTGCTTCAAGGGCACTGCGTTGCGAGTGTTTGTTTGCAGTGGAACATCTAACCATATACATATGTGTACTGGCCTCTGTGTGTTACTGGTTAGGACACAAAGACACTTGGATTTCAGTTCAGGTATCAAGATACGGTCAAACTATTTGCTACGCACAGAGCCACAAAGTAGAAAAAGGCACAAAATATCTCAGAGCAGCGCAAAGTACCATAATCTTTACAAACTAAAAGTACCCAACATGCTTTGAACCAGCAGATTAACAAAAAAGTTATTTTTATTTGTAGCTCTTTGTGCTGCTGTCATATCTGACTCTGTGTGGTACTTGATGTAAATGAGTAGGACTTAAAGCCCTTATAAAGTCTTCTATTTTCAATGAGCTATTTTAGGGTGCTCCCCTGGATGTTCTCCTCAACCACCCAGATAACAAAAATATTTGACTATGACGAAGAAAAGTGCTTTACATAAACAAATATTTGATTACAGACAAGATACCATTTTTGTAGCATGTTCCTGAGCCGTCGGTGGCACGTGGATGTAAAAGACACAGTCAAAATATAACCCTGCTGTCAAACATTCTTTGGTTATATAACGGATAGTTTTAACCTTTACAGTGTAGAATGTAGCCTTTCCAGCTTCCCAAGAGGTTTACATTTTGAAATCCCAGTTCTGGATTTTCACGAACCTCAAGGGATCAAAGTGTGACAGCTGGAAGCGATGACAGACTTGCCTTTGGGATGTGCGGCTGGTTAGCGTGAGATGAAACAACTGCTGAGAGCCTACAGCAGAAACAGCAGCCTATGTTTTGCATGGTGCATGTAAAATGATCTTTTTTGACTGTTGTTACAGAGACACAAGAGAGAATAAAGGACTTTGTAACATAATGTGTCTCATTGTGGTGTTTAAAAGTAATATTTGTTGCCTTCAGAAACCATTAAGCCAGACCTTAGTTTCAATCCACATAGACTGTTGAGAGCAGGTTATCTGGATGTCACAATAAGCTTTGGTGGGCTCTTTGGATCTGTAGGAGTCAAGTGCTCTTTTGCTACAAAGCCAGATCTTGTAGTACACTCACCAGTCAGGAAACAACATAAACTGTCTCCACATCTGTCTTAAATCATCCTCTAATAGTCACCTTAAATATCAAAGTCCCATGAGCCGATTCCGAGAGTCCTTCTGAGAAACAGTCACTTAATCAACCATTTCAATAACCGCATATGTGTGTGTGTCTGTGCATGTGCTGCAGTATGGAAACAATACCACCTCCCACCGAGAAAAAAAAACCCATGAGGATAGGAGGGAAGAAAGGCATAAAGGACGTGGTTTGAAAAAAGGAAGGAGGCCGGTTATGAACATTTCTGGCATTCCTCAGCTCTGTGCAGCAGCAGGATTTTCTTTAGGGGAAGGGGTCGGTCCGGCCAAGAGCCACCAGAGCAGGACCCTGCAGGGGAGCCCCACTTTCTCTTTACTGGCCACGGCCAAGCTGAACGGGCTCACTGCCAGCCATGAGAGGAAGAGCACATTAAAGCAAGAATTCAGGATATTGGCAGGCTGGGATATTGTTTAACCTGACACAAGTAAACAAGCACAAGAGGGTGAGCATGAGAGAGAAAGACAGAAAGGGAAAGAAACTTTACTACAGTGGAAAACATTACTCTGTGTTCCTCTTCACAGGATGCTGGCATTTCCTGTTCTGAAAGGCTGCTGGATATTTATGGAAGACTGGCTCCAGAGAATACTTTTATTTTCTTTGTGATACTCTGTTTCTGTAAATAGATACACTGAGGGGAAAAGCAGATGCTTCACCCGCAATGCGATCCAAGCACGGGTAATCCGTTTTGGTATGAGATCTTGCTTTTCTGCTGACTTCATACACAGGTGAGCTATCAACGCCAGTCAAACAGAAACACTGAGAGGTACCACTGTTGATCATCAGCACCATGCAAAATGAGAGATGGGATCAAGTGAACATATGAGGTTTACAGGGGGATAACAGTATATGGTGGGGTGATACAAATGGCTCCCAGTGGGTGCTGGGACCCTCCTAAGGGTCAATCTGAGGGATCATATTAACAGGAAAAGAAATAAGAGGAAAAATTATGTTCTCAAGACTCTTCTCTGTTGTTGCTTTTTATAATGAAATACTGGGGAGTTTTACCAGTCAGACCTGTAAAAACTATTCAAATGAAGCAATCTGAGCGAAGAATATTGATCTGGGTATATGCAATGCTACCATCAGCATGCTAACATGCTGATGCTAAACAGGTATAATGTTTGTTATAGTTTAGTTTAACATGCAAACATGCTAACATTTTCTAATTAGCACAAAACTAATCAGTTGAGGCCGATGGAAATGTCATTCATTTGGCTCGTATTTAATTATCAAATGAATATTTTGACCTGATGGTGCTACAAGGGAAAAACTATCCATCTGTCAGTTCTGGAGATATGTCAGTCTGGATCAAAATGGTTGGTTGACTGACACACTAACAGATGACACTTAAAAAAGACACAGACAGAAGAGTTTGATACAAAATGCGCATGTATTTTGTTTTTCTTCGATACATTTTGCAATGCATGCCATCATCAACATTTATTCATTTTAATATAACGTCCACACGGACAAGTGCAAACCTGCCTGAAATTCATGAGCAGAAAACAACAGGAATAAGTAAAAGTTAATGTACAAAATAAGACACGATATAATGATGTTAACATTCATACACTGGTAAAAAAAAAAAAACAACAAAAAAAAACAACAAAAAACCAAACAACAATTATCCTTAGAGATTAATTTTAATACTAACTCACAATATACATTTCAGTACTTTTTTGAGAAATTCTTCTTATTTCTCTGCTCCCGAGCATCTGAAGGCAAATATCATATATTTATACAACTCTGGGTTCTTCAGTTGACCATATCATTGTTCATCTACTACAACTCTAATAGCGAAACTGAGCTGTTGCTTTCAACCCCTGCCATTCCCTCTTTCCATGACTGATGTTTTCACAATATTCAAAGAGCATGAAATCTAGCGCAGTTAAGTACAAAAAAAAATTGTGCAACTTGTGCAATAGCCAACAAAAAAAATTAACCAAGTAAAACTTTTAACTTTGATATTAACAGAGAAGTGAGGTTGAGAAAGTGGCACATTTGTGAAAAAAAGGTCATGTGACAATAACAGTAGATGGTGGAGAATATGGTTGTTAATATGTACAGTACATTGTGACAGCTGAGTGTGCTTGATGAGCCTTTGGTTTCTTACTATTACACTGAAGTCCAAAAACAAAATAAAAAGTGCTCAAGATTGTCCTTAAAAAAATAAGAATGCTACCATTTTCATCTCAAAGTCAGGCATTGATGTGGCTTTGTATATTTAAGGGGCTGAACATATAAATAAACGTATAAAACAGTGGGACAGTTAACGTCTGGATTCAGCATAGGTGCTGTCCTTTAATTCCTTTGTTAAATAGAACCATCTGTCAAAACCCTTTACTTCCTTCAAGAAAACTCATCACAGAAGGTATGTCTGGGTCAGCTGAAGCATAACTTGTTTTGATGAGAGCACACAGTGAGTGAAGTCATTTCCCAAGGAAGCAGGAGGCTGCCTTTCCTCCTTCAAAGGGCTAATTGGGTAAAACGAGGAACCAGTGTGCGTGCAGGGGTGAACTGGCAACAGTATTATAAGCTGAGCCCAGTTCAGTTCTGTCACTTTTAAGGCAGCAGTGCAGTCCTGCGACACAATCCTTGTGTGTCTTCTCCCACTCTTTTCTCCTGCATCTTCATTCCTCTCACATTCCTGCCGTGCAATCATAAATCAGCACGGAGTAGCATGTATTATTCACACACATACACACACACGCAGAGGTATCAAACTACACACAGCCCAGCTCACAGACATCACAGCAGTAGAAGCAGCCAGCAGCAGGCATACAGCATCCATATAGCATGGCCTTGTGTCAGATCCAAACCAAGAAGCTGCAGGCTCGCTGGCTTTCAGCGTCTGCCCCGTTGAGTTTGAATTCTTTCAGTCTCCCTCCACCTGTGAAGCATCATTCAGCAGATCAGCTCCTGCTGTATTTCAGGTCGTGTGGGGAAGGGGGACTCGCTGAAAGAGAAGGCGTCACGGCCCGTCTTCAGCCCACCCTGGCCCGAGCACGTAAGGTACGAGCCGAGCAAGTCCAGCTCAGGGGACGGAGCTGGGCTCTCGGGCTCCGACTCAGACTGACTTGTCTCTGGCTCGTCCAAAGAAGCGGCTGACCTGGTGTGGAGGTGTGGGTGGGAGTGGGGATGGGGGAGCGGGTTCAGCCAGGGGTGGTTGAGGCATTCTTCTGCTGTGGCTCTCTTCCTGCACACACAAACACAATAACACTGTGGATGAGTGGAAATTCCCAAAGAGTTTACATAACCGATGGATTGCCTGGATCTTCCGATTCACTCAATCCATTCTTTTGCAGACGTCGGCCATATTCCTTTTCAGCATTTGGTTTGGAAAAACCACAAAAAAAGCACTTTTTGCTTTCAAGACTTTTCCCCCCTCCATCCCTCACTGATTACTCAAACACTGAGGAATCTTCCACTTTTTCCAACGCCACCACTAATCTGCTGCAATTAAATTATACTGACTGGAGATTATGGCACTGGATGTGAGACAGAGGCTGCTGCTACTTTCTAGAGATTGTGCTGATAAATTAAGGGCTCAGTGGTGGAGCACTCAGTCAGAATTAGGCTGAGTTAAGTTCATCAGAAATATGGTTTTAAAGCTTTCCTCGGAAATCACCTTAGTTTGACTACTCTTTTTTTTTTAACATGGTGACACTTAAAGTTGACGTGTCAGTGTTTTGTGAAATGTCAAAACAAAGATACGGGCTTTTTTTTTTTTTTGAATGAGGTGAGCTTACAATCACTGTTTGCTAAAAAAGGAAATGTTTTATCATGTACGTGACGCAAATCTTGTTACCACACACACACTCATTTAGACAGATCCGGATGTACTTCCGTCCTGCAGTGAACCTGACTCACATCCTTGGTGTGTGAATCAGCTCAGATCGATGCTAATGGAAACTTTGCAGATTTAGCCATAATGAACATTATCTTCATTATTACTGTAAGCAGCCTCACCTGGGGTTTTTAAGTAACAAGGACTTGATGAAGTCAATAGCCAGGGAGGAGATTCCTTCAAACGTGTCTTGAGAGTAGTCTACGTTGACTTGGGAGATGTTGAGGAATGTCTGCTGCTTTTCGTCACCCAGGAAGGGAGACTCGCCTGTCAGCATGACGTAGATCAGGACCCCAATACTCCTGTCAGAGAGGGAGGAAGAAAGGGAAGTAGGTTATGAGGAAATTCGTCATCTCTGATGGTTACAGAATCTGTTTTGCGACACACTGTGGCACAATAGATCTGGCTGCCTTCCACTACAGTGTGGTTAGTCAAAAAGCATGAAGCAAAGACAATCTTATGGTCAAAGGTCTAGACATAAAACTTCAGTCTGCACGTTAGGGAGGTGATGTCACTGTCCTGAATATGTCTTTATTCCTAGACGTAAAGCAGGAACTAAATGAGTTCTGCACAGCATCCATTAAAAATGGGTGGAAATGGTCTCATTAACTACAGTAGCACACTTACCACATGTCTGTAGCAGTGCTAATGGGTTCATAGTTCAGGATCTCTGGTGCTGCAACAGAAACACATGGCCCCAATTAGTCATGATAAATGACACTCAGATTGAAAAGACACAGGTGATTCTGTGCATTGAAGGACTGAAAGCAGGACTCACCCACATACTCTGGGGTGCCCAGAATCTCCCTGACTTCTGTAATATTGTCCATGCGCCTGGACAAGCCAAAGTCCACAATGCGAATGTCCCCGAGAGGTCTGGCACTGGTCAGCAAGATGTTCTGGGGCTGGAGAGGACGGACACACAGATTAGACAGAGGTATGTTACGTAAGGGCTAATGATTATTCAAGAAGCCTGAGGTCTGACATCTGAGGTCATTAATTATATGTCAGTGTGAATGAGTCAAAGCATTTGAGGTAACTGAACCCAAGAGGATCTGGGGTCTAGTTTGTCATTCAGCATACTAGTTGCTCCTCTTAGCTAAGATCATCCACTAAGCCTATCAGATGAGACAGGTAGGATATTCCTGCCAACCACTTGAATGGTTTGTGTGTGCAAATACTGTAGTGTGCGTACAACTGTGCTTAATTCTGGGTCACACTGGCTTATTGCCAGAGCTGGTTGGAACACTTGAGATGAACACAAGAGGAGAAGACAGGCCAACTATCAGGCTCAGGCCACTAAAGTCTATCAGACCACAAGAGCAACTGAAGAGAGCATGAGATTCACCTCTTGAAAACACTTAGCCTTACACTATGTTATCATACACCACAATGTTTTAAAGCATGAGTCCTGATAAACCATGGATTTGATGTATTTCATCTGATAATTTAATCTAGAACAAATGCAGGGTTGTTTTTTTTTTTTACTTTTAGAGGAATTGTATAACCTGTATTGAGAAACCAGACGCTTGGTAATTTTTCAAGACCCTTAGGGAAAAGGAAAACCTCAATGATGACTCCCTAGTTACCTCGTGGCCCATTAAAGAAAACACAATTGTTCAGTGAGGTTCCTTTACAGACAGATTCTTCTTGGGAATAGGGTTGTTACACACTGAATGAGCTGCGCTTGCATAACAGTAATCATATCTCACTCAGTCTGGCCCTCGAGGGAATACACTGTCCTATATTGTCATATAATGTTTCAGTGTGCTTACTTTCAGATCCAGATGCACCACATTGTTTCGATGAAGGAAGGCCACGCCAGTCAGGATCTGCTTGGCCAGCCGGATCACATCTTTCTCTGTGAAGGCCTCGTCATTATCAGCAACACATTGGTTGAAGATTTCGCCACCAGCGGCGCTGGAAGGAAAGAACAGGAAGGAAAACTGAGAAAACAAAACAAGGATAAGATGTGAAGAAAAGAACTGTACATGGATAGCCACTCAGTGGAGTTTAGTTTGGCTTACTTTCATTTTTGATTATTCATTTTAACTTGTCATAATAAATTGTGCCTTAAACTGAACAAATACGCCCTTCCTCTCAGTTTGAAATGTGACAATGGCAAATTCCAACCCATCCCATTAGTGCAATTTTAGAGAACAAACCCAAAATCATTTCCACCCTTTTTTTTGAAATTACATAAGAGCCAGTCTCCTCATTAGTGTACTTTGGCTTGGAAGAACAAAGTCCATCCACATCTACACACGGTTTGCATGTGAGTCCAACATGACTGATATAATTTAAGTCCCACGCCTCTGCATGTACTTTCCCTTTCTCAGGAATATTACTGGAGATAAGACTAGTCATATCAGCTTATAGCAGGTTGAGATAAGGAATTATATAGCCTGATATATTGCAAGTTAACTTACTAAATCAAAACAGGGGAAAGAGCAACAACTAAGAAGAGCCTTAAAAAGAACAGATCTTAAAGTATAAAGATACCAGAGAAGGTGCATAAAGGGTGGCAGGAAATCAGTGTCAGGTTGGTAACTAGATATACTGTGTATGAGCCCCAGCCTGCATAATTTTCTGCTTGTTTGCTCAGAACAACTTAGGTATAAGGGATTATCCTTTTTTGGAATTTAGTAATTAGACAACTCAATGGTGACTTCTCACATTTTTTGTCAGATTCCTGCCTGGTCTTGCTGCGCTTGTGTAACAACAGTAGGTCAAGTGGAGACATGGTGGATTTACGTTGGATGCTCCATCAGTCAGATCAATGCTTGAAGTTGACAGTTCTCCCCAAAAAACTAGAACCATGTGTGGGGGATTTAGATGGCACACATGCTTTTTATCTTCAGAGGGAAAACTTTGTGACCAGGCCCTGGGCATGTCTGTTACATAACCAACCACCACGCAATCCCCTGTTAGCCTCCTAACCCTGTGCTCCTTACTATCTTCAGCTGTGAAAATAGCACTCATGTTTTGTTGGATTTTGAGGATATCCGTCATTGGTCCTTATAATCTTTTCTTTTGCTCCCAGCACCAAATACTTGACCTGCCACCTACCCCGCTTGTTGCAAACATGCTCAATCCCACCTAACAACCCCCAGAGAGTTTAAGAGCAGTGGATGGAACTCTGCGCTCAATCTGTTTACATTGATCTGCCCATGTATACCAAATGTAAGCAAGCCTGGTGTTAGTGTTTTCATTTGGGAGAGGAAATGAAAGACATACGAGTGTGGTTTGATAGACGCTTTTGATTCTATTGCTGAAAACCCTCATGCCTCTTACTGAGTCAGTGTTATATCGAGAATGAACTTGAATCTGTCAACTTAACATAGACTTGACCTTTAAGCATTTACCGTACCTGTCTGAACAATTAAAGACTTGACGTGACAAAGTGTTTCAATAGCGTCATTAAGCTGTCAGTGGAGCGCCAGAAAGGATTTAAAATCTTGATAAAGACCATCTTGTTTAAATGAACAGACTGCACACATTCTGGCCTAGCACTTAAGAACGATCTGATACTTTCCTGAACTCTAAATATTGTCACTGTGCTCTCCCTCCCTCCTAGAGAGTTAATGTACTCGCTACTTCAGTGTAGGCTGACATCCTCCCCTGCACCAACCCGCAAGAATAAACCCACTGTAACCAACATGAGTGAGGGCATAAAGAAGCTTAACCATTTGAAGAGCCAAGAACAGATGAGCCTCAATCTCTGAATAAGAGGATATTATGCAGGAAAAAGCTGAAATATTTCTCTACCTTAAACCAAGTCAAACTACTTTTAATTGTTTTACTTGGTCAAAGCCATTCTTGGCTGACTACCAAGCAGGGTGCTTATTGATGTCATCTTAACAGCTCTCTGTACACCAACTTCCCCAAGCCTAACCTGTCTGTTGGATAAATTTTCTGGACGGCACTTGTGCTCCATTATAGTCCAATTATTGCCTAGTGAGGACATTAGTGCTCTGAGTTACATTATTGAAATGAAAACTGACATGAAACAAGGAGGAAATTGAAAAATTAAATGAAATTCAAGTCATGCCATCTTAAGGAGAATCATGCAACTTAACGGATACCCTGCAAAGGAGACATAATGAAAACTGACACAGATTTTAAATCAATGATACACTCTCATGAATGTGAAAACCTTCAGCTTTTTACAGAGCACCTGACATTTAAAGGGCTGAAAATGTACTGGTTTGCCTGTAGATTCTGGAGTTTGTGATTTTGAGTTAGGGTTTAGATTCCTTTATCTACACGAGAGACCTCATATTCAACCTTTTAGGCAGCTAAAATAGGTTCAACACTTCCCTACAGTGCACTCTAGTACATCTAGAAAAACAAGATATGAAGGACTGTGCCTGGTGGTGAATTCATCACTGTAATCATTTTTAGCAACTGTGCACAATAAAAGTTTCAGAGCTCAGAGGTGATGTGCATTCATTTTTCATCAAAGTGACCATGTCTCGAACCAGTCATTACACTGGGGTTTTCTGTGGGACTGACGCATGCTGGAGTTACACTGAAAAGATGATTAGAATTCAACTTCTCGCTTCCATTTCTCTGACATTACCAAGGATGTGGTTGTGGCTGCGAGAAGCGTATGTCTGTGTGTGTCTGTATGTGTGCGCACAACACTTTATACCAGCGTGGTGGTGTGCTACTTTTGGGAGCTTTGCTTGCTGCTTACATTTAAACCCACAGGAAATGGAAAATGGTTTGCAATTCTTGAAACTCATGCTGAGGTCAGACAGTTTTCTGAGATGCAGTCTTTCAGTGGCCAAGGGTCTTACTCTGAGTGCTACTGTAGCTTTTAAGGGTAAGCAAAGTACAGTACAATAGCTAATAATAATAATAATAATAATAATAATATTTAAAAACTAAGCTCTTTGAGCACTAAAATATTGTGTATGTGCAGGGCTGCTTGATTAGACGCTCAAAGACTGCAGCTCTATTTGGCAGCTGGAGAGGAACTGTGGACCGGTGCTGACCGACCTCCTGCTATGTTTTCTCTGCAGGCATGCAGGGGTGAACTGTGGTGCTACTTCCCCTTTCACACTTCAGTCAGAGGTCAAACATGGCCCCACAGAAAAGGCTTTTGTTCTGCAGAGGCATTCCTTGTCTGGGATGAGGACTAGCAAGGACTGGGCAGGAGCAGGCTTCCTGCCTGAGTAGCAGGCAGTTCAGAAACAGGGTCAGGGTAATGTGGTTCAAGTGTAATTGCCCAGTGTTATTTCGCTGTAATGAGGTGAGTGAGGTAATTAGGATGCTAAGAGTCCTTTCCACATTCTAATTAAAGGCTGTCAGTAGAGCAGTCAGAGGACACCTGCTAGATACATCATGTCATTTAACACATAACCACAACAGATCAAGGCCAGACAGCCAGGATGACCTTGCCGGGTCACTGAACGAGCAGCTCATCTAGGCCGGTTCACCTGCACGCTGACAGGCAACAAACCATCTAGAGCAGTGAGCAATAAGTTCTCACAGTAGGGTTTAGCTGACTCTACTCTCTATATTGTCATTTTCACACAGCAAGAGCGGTGCAGTTATGCCACATTGGTATTTAAAATGATGGTTCCTGACAGCATTTCGCGTAAGAGGAGACTGAGGTGTCGAGGCTATGCTGAGAAGAGAAATGAACCACAAAGAGCGTCAATTTGCATTTAAGGCAGAGTTTATGTTGCAACAGTGCAATGCCGTGCATTTCACACGTGTATGTTTTTTTTTGTTTGAGGTGAGAAAGGTGTGAGCACATGCATGTATTCTCAACCAGCACATATGTCAGCCAGGAAGGAAATTATTTTTGTTCTCAGATCAGATAAAAGCTGGCAATTCACATGAAAACACGTAAGCAGTGACATTCTCATCAGGTTAGATACAGGATGTTGCATGATGTGATTTGGTGTGAGGTTTCGCCCCCCCCACTGAAGATTTCTCAAAAAAAAGAAACTTTGCTTATCAAGTTGCTTATTGAGTAGAAATGAATGAATATGTATGAAAGCTCTCTAGAAGCCAGTTTGGTGTCTACAGAACCCTAAAACATTCTACATGAGAAAAACTCCACTGAGGAAAGTTTATAGTGAGTGATTAAAGGATTTTCATCTCCCTACTGATTGAGAACCTAAGCATTTTATCCAAGTTTTCCTGGCATGTGAGGAAAGTGAGGAAAGTTTTAAACGCCATTAAATTACCACCATCATTTTCTTCTCATATCAGTGACAGTGCAAGCCAGGGCTGTTTGTGTGCACGAGGGTCTGAACACAAACAAGCTTTGGAGTGACAGACAAGGCTGTTTCTGTAAACCTTTCAAGTTTTTTTACTGTAATGCCCACTGTCTTACCACTCAAGAACGAGGACGATTTCAGTGTGGGTTTCGTAGACCTCATGCAGTGCCACCACATAGGGGTTTGCCTTGGCTGCCTCCAGCACAGCAATCTCGTTCAAGATGTCCATGCGGCAGTCCGCGCCCTTCCGTCGCTTTCGCAGGAACTTGGCAGCGTACTGCTTCCCTGTTGCCTTCTCAATGCACTTCTTCACCACCGCAAACTTTCCCCTGGGAAACAAAGAGGGGGAGAGAGCGAGAGAGTGATTAGTGAGGAGACAGAATAATCACAACCACATTACTGGCTTTTCAAATAGATTCGGTCAGAGATGGTTCTATTCTGTATCCAAACGGGCCAAACGGGACCACTGGATCGTATTTAGGTCATTTAAAACTGGAGCAAATGAAAGGCTAAAATTACTGGACATACTCGTCACAGTTCAACTGCTATGAGGTGAAACCTAGATTACAGTGCAAGACATTTGGGAAAACCTGCCAACAAGCCACGAGTGCAACACTGTAGGCGAGGTTAAATAACAGTTTAGAGATAAGAAGTTGAAGTGCCATCATTTGAAAAATGCTGATATGCTCAACTGAGGAGACGTCAGTAGACATTCGGTTAAGATTGACCCCTTTCTCCTCCTTTTCCTTTAGCCTTCAGGAGGGTCTGACAGGAGGCAGATAAGGCTGGCAGTTTTGGCAAGAGCTGCAGAACAGTGGGCAGGGACCTGATAAGGCTAATGCCACTTCACAGGTCAAGCAAAAACAAAGAGATGCAACAGCTTGATTGCTGGTAAGCCATGAGCAAAACATGAGATGAAAAATAAGAACATCCACTTTTACAATCTCATCGCTACCATTAATTTTTCTGCAGATACACTGATGGATTCATTGGATGTGTTAAAAGGCAGCCGTGGGTGTGGGCAGGATGTCCGATGTGTGCAGAATTGCCTCTCTGTGTCAAGTCGACCACAATCACCAGCCGTCCCCTCCCAGGCTGATAATGAGGCCTTGTCCATTTCCCTTTCTTCACAGCTGACAGCAGCAGGGACAAATGGAATTGTGTTGACGCCTCCGCCCAGACCCTTGGCCAGCGCCTGCTTCTCCTTTGACAGTCGTACAAAAGCTGACCAGTCGGTTAACACAGCAGCCCCAAGACTGGGACCACCCACCTGACCGCGGCTGGGTAGGCCAGGCAGGGGGTCACTGCTGTTACAGTCAGGTTGGAGCCTAAGCAGCATGCCAGAATGGATACTGCAACCTCAACTTCTACATCCAACTAACATCTCAATGTTTAATGAGCTACTCATTGCAGACACACTCCAAAAGTCTTAGGAAAACCGAACACAGGATGTGAAAGGATGACTGTGAAATGGGCAGAATCTAAATGAAGTGGCCAAGTCAGAAAGGTCCAGTCAGCATGGTGCCAGTCATTTTCCCACACAGCGTTACTCCAAGCCCACTGTGCTGCAGACCAAAAACAGCAACTGTTCTGGCCGGAGCCTGGTTCTGTTTTGGCTACCACCCCGGCTGCTGTGGGGCCTGTTCTGTCTCTTTTGCCTTTTCCCAGTCTTGCAGAATGGTGACGACTCATTGTTCAGAATGAAAAGGCAAAACCCGTCAGAGCCTTTTTATCCTTAATTAGCCAAGTTCAGAGCAACTCACTGTGGGCTGGGAACTACATATGGAGTGAAAAGGAATGACCGCTGGCCACGGAAAGGAGCAACAGGAGGCCTTTCAAAGGCTGACAACAGGTCAGAGGTTACTAAACATGGCCATCTTCCAGCCGGCTGTGTTACTCTCTGCCATGTTACTAGGCAGATGCACAAAACCTACTGGTTATACAAAACATGACAATGCTTTAATATAATATCTTACAGATTATGTTTGTTTCCTTTTTTTGCATTAAATCAGTTACCTCTATTACAGCAGAAAAACTCTCATCTGAACACTAATGAATGCTTACACAAACATCCTGCCTAGATTCACAAATGCAGTTATGCAGATCAAACAGCTCATGCAGGTTTATCCTGAGCAGAATCATTCTGAAACTAGTGTGTCATCAATCATTAACTTTACTGTGGCACACAAAACTAATTTCCCTCCAGCTCTGGAGATAGTGATAATTTGATAAAGCAACTGCTTTCCTGTGGTGTCTGCATTTTTTCTCTCTCAGTCAGTGAGGCACTGACTCATGTCTGAAGAGCAGTGAGAAATGACAGCTCTCATTTGCCTGTTTCACAGACAGACTGACACACAACATGAGTTCCTCTTCCTGCTTTCAAGTTGGCCACAACATTTTATTGTGCAGTTCTGCAGGGCACCACAGCACATAATGCAAAGCCTGATGATGGGATGGTTTTGAAAATAAGACCAATGAGCCTTGTTGTTTCTTTGAACTTTAAGAGAGCTGACAGAGGCAGCTGGAGGAAGAATTCAACTCAGGCAAGTTCTAATATGATCAACATCTCTCCTAATGTACAGGCTATATAGCTGATCTCCTGGCATGCAGCACTATGTACATTCCTCCCCTTAATGCGATTATGAGGCCTGATCTCAGGATGTTGTTGGGGTCGGAGTCATGAGAAGAGGAGGGAAGAAGGATGAACAGTTGAGGTATTGAGGGTGAGGGGGTGTTTAGGTAGCCCCCCTCATGGGTCCCAGGATGTCCTAGTGTGCCTGACAAGGAAAACTGACTGCTCCCAATGGACTCTTTATTTAGTTTGCCCCACCACACTATGCATAGCAGCATACTTAGAGTGAAAAGTGTTAGAGTTGTAGAGACAGATGCAGAATTGGCCCAAGTGGTAATCAAACAGCTGTTGCATTAAGTGGAAACCAAGACGTCCACTGTGGTTTCTCGTCTTAATTCAAAATGCTTTCTGAGGAAAGTCATTATTGTCTGGCATACTGGGGCATCCCAGCTCAAATGGCACTGGAATGTGCACTTCAGTGTCTCGGATCCACACATCAGTCAGCGTGACAGCCAAAATGCATTTGGGTGAAGAGAGAGACAGAGAAAAGTAGCTGATGGTAGTTGGCATATTTCATGCTACAGCTCCTGGGCAAACAGGTATGGCACAGAAAACTGCCTATATACACCTCCATATGCTGCAATACACTGAAGCGGAGCTAATGGCATCTAAGGATGTTTACATTTTCACCACTATATGCGCTGGGATCTACTACACCACAGTAGCGAGCATCAACAGAAACAGTAACACAGGTTGTGAAGTTTCGGAATACAGAGAGCAATATGATGCTTTCATTCTTTCTTGGATGGCGGTGTGGGGACAGGGTAACTTAGGTTCTCACCTCACAAAACTTCCCAGCATCATTTTCATATAAACTCATTACAGTCCACATCATTCTATAAATTACAAGACCAGAAAGTCCCAATACTTTCCAGCACCTTTCAGCCAAGACGCTACAAGAGCGTATTACCACTGCGCATTCCCGGTGCCAAAGCGCGTTTCCATCAGCGCCTTACCCCGGGATGGAACTGGAAATGTTTAATTAACACGTTTCCCATTAACACGTGCAGAGAACAAATCTAACATGATTACCGGATTTGCATAAGCCTGTCAAGATATTGTGGTAAAATCTAGCCAACCAGCACAGGAACAAACTCACAGCACACAGATTATTCTTTTCATCAATGAATGCTTGAAACCACTCATGCGACAAACAAACTCACCTGCCCAGTTCTTTGCCGACCAGGTCATAATTGGCTGTGAACGGGTCAGTTCTTATCCTCGTGTGGATTTTTGTCACCATTCCGTTTTTGCTCATCGTTGCTGAATCTGGCATTGAAGTCTCGTCTCTTGAAGTAAAACTATCTTCCTCCACCGAAACAAAATATAACAATGACGACTTTCTGATCCGATCAAGTAAAAACTCGCATGATACAAGAATCTATTAGAGCCAACAGCAGCTGTGTCAAACCACCGAGAGATAATCCAGGTTAAGCGCGTCCCAAACGAGAGGATGATGCCCTGCAGGAGTGTAGCACAGTCGGTGCGGTAAATTAGTTTGAGTGCTACTACACATTCCTGACAATAAACTCCTCGTCGGGCCCCCCCCCCCACTGTGCTGACGCTCAGCTTCGGGAAGCCAATGAACTCGCTGAAGAGGACGGACTAAAAAGGTGCAAGCCAGCTGGCAAGTGGTGCGTTCAAGTGACAGGGGCTTTTAAGTGCAGGTACACAAACATAAACAAACACCTCTGTCATTAGTTTCAGTTTGGTAGTTATTGGGATATCTTATAATAATAAAATTGTGATAATTATTAGCCATGAATTTCCCTCTTACACATAACAATATCAGAGTATAGGTGGTCAAACTATTGTGCACATTATCTCCTTATAATTTACAACAGTCTATCAGGGTGTAAACTATCAGTTTAGATGTGTTTAACTCTAGCTAAATAAGGAAGACAAAGAGTTCAAATGTGTTTGCTGGGACTAATTAATAAGCCACTTATGGTAACCTATCCTCAACCGTGAATAAAAGTCCAACAAAACATATTTGCATGCAGAGGCACACATTTACAAACATTTTAGGCATGTCTGACGTGATTGTTGTTATGTTAGCTCCTGCTCCTTTTTCTGGGCTTGGCTGTGCTACAGGTGAGACTTGATTTTTTTCCCACACCACACTCAGTCATGAATGTGACGCTGCCCTCAGGGCATGAGAGCTCTCTGCAGACGTTTTAACCTGTGGGAGAGTTGTTTGTCAACCCACTGAACCTGAATGCCATTAAAAAAGAATTCAAAGCATCCTATTATACAACTCGTTACTTGGAAAGTCCAGTGATGTTGATGTGCAGGTGCTTCAGTTTCTTCTCTGTTTCTGTTTTTCTTGCATGCAATATTTACTGTAAACCAGATATAGAAAAAACAGTATCACAGATCCTTGCTACAGGCTAGCAAGGATAGTGAATATACAGACAAGGCAATGAGGAAATGTCAGTATTGGTATTTATGGCTTGCAGAGGGGACCAGTGTGACGATGACCTGTACTCCATGGGAAATGTGTCACCTAAGCTCCAGGGGCTTGCTGAAACTAAAATTGTGAAGCTGTTAGAAAGACCAAGGCCTGGGCTGACCCCAAGCAAACAGAGCAGCACCTCTTCCACACACATACACACACAAATACAGCAAATCGTCCCCAGCTGAGAGTCAATCCCAGACAATAAAGGAACTGGTGGTGGAGGCTGTGGTTTTGGCCTCGGTTTACACCTAGTGTAGAGAGACAATGTGAGACATTTGCCCTCCTCAACTTTTGTTGTACCTCATAGCAATTGGCAAATAAATAAATAAATAAATTTAAAAAAAGAAAGACTCATGCAGGATGTCATTGTCATCTAGGGCTATAGCTAACAATTGTCTTGATTGTCTAGTTTACAAAAGATGCTGCTGCAATGATATTAAACAGAGGAGAGCAGTTTTGGAGTTGTAAATAAATTATTTAAAATGCCTATTGATCAACTGATTGGTTAACCAGCACTCTAGCCAACATAATAGCAGGCAGATACTGCTTTGCTTAAGAGGGCAGGGACTCATACCAGGTCGTATTCTTCATGCTGCTAAATGAGGAGATGAGGAGATTTGTGCCGACTTGAGAGAGGGGAAGGGAAGAAGTGAAGAAAGAGAAGGGATGACCGGATGACATGTTCCTCTGTACTGGTTTCATGTCTCATGGCTGAGCACATTGCTAGTGATTGGTCACATGCCCTACATAGCTGTTATCTATCACACAGAGGAGGATTTGTCCAACCTTACCATGCCAAAGCTAATTTTGTTGCCACAAACAGCAACTGATGTAAAAGAGACCTATTGAGAGTGAACATTCCTCAGGCCCTACTGAGTCATTAGTGTCCAGCGACAAGGTTACATAACCTGTTACGCCTCCTCAAATTGTTACCTTAAGTCCAAAGTGAGCCCACTCTGAAGCCTTGACCCTCTTTCTCTGCCAGCCTTCCCATTAAAGCCAGGGTCAGAGTTCAGGGGAGCCACGTTAGTGAGGGAGCGCTACCTGGCCCCCAGAGACTTAATGAAAACACATACCAGTGAATTAGCCTGCCAGCCTACAGTTTAGCTAACATAAATATGAGAAGTTCAGCCGTGACCTGGGGAACGCGAACACTTTCTGAGCTACTTGAACAAATAGGCCCAGTCATGACTGGGTCAGAAAACATAGCTCTCAGACCTCAGCTACAAAGTAACGTGTGGGTGTGTTCCAAAAAAGTGTTCAAGATATGGATCTGATTGCTATAAAAGGGGGATTTGGACGGCTTTTAATAGAGTAAATGAGTATGTGATAATGTTTGAACTTTTGCCTGATATTGTATTTATGATATGCTATAATATTATAGCTATAATTCAGAATAGAATATAGCCAGTCAGTGTGTCTCTCCCTCTGTGCTAGCAGGAATCTCATCCTCACATAGCTGGATAATTGCTGCCATTCTCACAAAGACATGCTGAAGAGCCAGCAAAGGTAAAAGGTTTGTGGATGTTAAAAAAGTTAAAAACCATTGCAGGATTAAGGTAAAAGTACACTATTAAGCTCTCTTATGACTCCCTTAATGTGTTAGAGAGACAGATAGTCTCTTGTCCACAGTTTCAAAGAAGTCCCGTTTATGTCGCCCATGGGAGTGTAAAAAAGAGGGGGGTTTCTCATTATATAAGTGCTTTTCTCCTTTGACTATGTGACACTGTGCTGTTAAATGTTTGCTGCTGTCCATTTATGAGGCTGCTTGGCCTGAGCAGTTATGTTAAGATCTCAGACTCTGATAACATCCCAGACTTTTCCTTTCTGTTTGAATGACCACAATGACCTGTTTCCACCCTTTGCATGGATGAGGTATGGATGAGGAAGTGTGCCATCATCCAGCACCAGCAAATGTTTGACTGATGAGGTGTTCCTCTTAGACATGGCTTTTGTAGATGAAAGTCAAACATCTCTCACTGATAAAATGTTATTGAGTCTCTTTCATTGCTTCTTCTCCCATGTTTCCCTTGTACTGCTCCATTCCTGAGTGAGAACTACTACTGATAGTTACTTTCATACAAGTTACATTTCGTGAGAATGAAAAAGTCATCAACCTCTCTTAGGAAATTTGCCTTGTTAACAAGGCCTAAAAGACTACATCTGCAAAATTGCAAAATGCTGAAGAGCATGATTGCTAGATGTCTAAATTCTCTGTTTATGGTTCTTAGTTATAAACCATTGTTTACGCAGAAAGAGGATTCTGTGTAATGAATGGTTTCAGACTCAGGAGGGGTACTTGGTAATCTCACCTCAGTCTATAAGTGTTCCTTGTCCTGTTTGGTTGCTTATACAGGGCTTCAGTGCGTATCTTATCTGTCAAGTGTTGTGCAATTTGTAATTAACAAGCAACTGATGTACTGGCAAAAAAGCTCTGTCTCTCTGCACCATTGGCAAATGCTAATTTGCCTGGGTAGGTAGTGTGTATGCTACCACTTACAGGGTTAGAGAAGGCTAACAGCAGGCCAATTTAATACAAGATGTCATGCTTTCATTAACTCTGTAAATCATTCCTGCAGTGGCGTAATGGTGGTGAGCCTAGGTCACACACTGGTGTGATCTCTAATCCGTTTGCGGTGACTTCAGTGTAAAGCAGTCTGAATGGAGTGGCAAAGGTCTCACACCTCATAAAACTAAACAGCCCAATACTTCTGGTTGATTTAGATGCTTAACACACCACCCACGTCTTAAACCCCCTTCTTTCCCCCCCTACTACTGCTGGTATTCCTGCCACATCAACTACTGTGGTTAACAAAAAGGACAAACATCTCCTCTGTGGCCTGACAGGGGAGGATCAGTGGGTTCCCAAACATTGGTGCTGGAAGTCATTCACCTCAAGACTTCAGGATGACGTGCAGAGCTGACGCTCGAGTGGTATTAAAAGATAAGTTCCTAATCCTTTTGGCAACAGAGAAAAACACTACAGGAGGGATAAAAATAAGACATCAGAATAGGTTTGAGATCTCATTGCCTTGTTTGTAATCTAAAGGCAACACATGGCAAACAGGCTGGGAGGGGAAGCGGTGTGTGGCCTTACTGGATTATACTTAGTTATCACATTATTTTATAATGTTAAGTTAGCTTTAGAGTTGGACACTCTAAAAGAACAGTTCTCAATGATGTGAAGTGAATGGTTGTTTATAATGTTTTCAATTTTCTGCATGAAGAGTTAGCCTATTTTGCTTAGGACACATCTGCAATTTCAGCTTAATTAGCTAAACTGTTGGTAACATAATGGACAGTATATTATTACTTCCTTCTTTGTGTTTTTGTTTAAAGAATGTAAAATGTATTCATTTACAAAATAATACTAACCTCTAACAATGGATGGACTGGCTAGAGCAGACATCTTATAGTATGACTTTCTCTTGACCTCTGCAGCCAAGTAGGACTTTTGCAGAACATACATACAGTATATGGTTTTAGTGAATTATAGTGTGTCTCAGAATTGACATATTTAGTACCAGATGTTAAACTGTTAATATTTCTTTACCTAATCATCTCTCTTCAGGCTTCTCAGTACTAACAAGGCACTGCCTCTGCTTTGAACTAATGCTCCAGGAGTAACCCTGCACTCTAATGTCTCTTGTGAGCAAGTGAACATGTTTTTCAACTCCTCTCAATCCCAGTGGAGCTTCATTTGTCAAATGCCTCCCTCCAGGCTCACGTACATGTATGATGTACACCTCTGATTGCATCTCTGTTACAAATCAGCCAAAAACAACAGCTCTATTTGACAGCCTCAGTGCTACAATTAGCAACAGGAGTGAAGTCAGTCCCCTCTTCGGCGTACTAATGTTTTCAAAGGGGCGACACTTATAGATGTTAATCACATTTGAGCAGCTGGTTTTGGTTCATCTCTCCTGACCAGAAAACCAATGGGGAAAAATTGACATGATGTTCAGGATAAATGCAACAGATGGGAAACACTGAGGAAAGACAGAGTAGGGCACTGGGAATGCTTCTGTTTAAATTGCAGACCCACTGATTGCAGTGGAAAGCTTGAGTGTGAACTACACATCTTTTTTTGCCCACAAATATGAAATTGGCTTTTTACAGACTTTTTTCCCCTCAGTTGCAGCAACTGATTTGTTTTCTTTCAGCCCACACTGTGTGGGTTGGTGCAAAACAGCAGCACAGGAAGAGAGGGATGAGACAGAGAGAGAGAGAGAGAGAGATGAAAGCTATACTCAGGTAGAGGCAGCAGAGGAGACGTTTTGCCACATCCTGCCTCACTCTCTGGCAATGTGACCTCGCAGACTGGAGGAATTCATAACTACAGCTGTGCACACGTCTGCTAGACACCGTTTGCACGTAAAGGCAGTGATTGTGGTGAAGTACTTATTTCCTTCAAGCAAAAGAAACAAAAACATGTACAACAGAGGCAGATGGATTAGTAAGACTTGTGTAACTGATAGTGTGACAAAAGCAAAATACTGCACTGCATTCACATAGGATAAAAGATATTAGAGAATCTTTTCATCTTCATCAACAAAAATAGAATAGAAGCAGCATGTTGTTGAGCTCTGTCTAGCTGACTCCACATGCAAGAACTCACAGATAGCTTAACAAAGGTTGTCTAGATTGGCCAAAATAGCTACATGCATATTTAGATATTACACCACCCTTAAGACCGTTGGGGTGTTGGCATTAACAGATGCAGCCAGGCTTAACCATGGAGAGGCATGCAGCACAGACAGACCAACTTAGAAACTGAAAGGGCTTTCTCAGCTGTTGCCTCTGTCTCCGGTCTCCATCCCCCCTCACAGCCACATCATTGTCTCATTAATCCAACAACAGGCACATAAAGCCTTTCACAGCTCAATTCACTGTACATGCTTTATGCCAAACAACACTTGCATTATTCAGATTATATCAAAAGGGGATCAAACACAACTTTGGGAACTCAACAACAGACATCTTCTCGGCACAGATTAAAAATACTGGCCAACACGCTCCTGCACCCGTCACCATCCATCAAGAGCTTATCTGTGTGGGTTGGCTGCCAAAACAAATTACTGTTGTCTCAGTTGGGGCTTGATGACATGGAAAAATAAAGTTGTAAAAAAAAAAAAAAAAAAAAAAAAAAAAAAAGCAACTGCAGTCTGACTGTAATGAACATAATTTCCCAGCAACTCAAGATAAAAATTGGTGGAGGGAATTTTGGCCTTTCACTCCTTTTTGAGATGGTCAGATAAACCTAAATTTAGCAATCAGCAAGAGTTGGAATAATAATAATAAGTGGCTCAAATGTGAAGGAGAATGACAGAAGAAGACATGCCAGCAGGTAGACGAAGGACGACAGAAGGAAACAGAGGAAATGGGGAAGCAGAGAAATCCTTTTGGAATGTCTGACTCAGGAGAGAAATGGAAAAAATGTATTTTAATTGGCAAGTGGACATGGGAAGTTGGGAGAGGTGGGGTGCTAAATACTAAGAAATGGGGTAGTGGTAATCTAGTGGATGCACCAGTGAGAAAAAAAAGCATGTCAAGAAACAAAGACAAATTGAAAGGAGGAATGAAGACAATGGAAAACTTGTGATGCTTTGCAGAAAATCCTCCTGTAAAGCTAAACACCCCTAAATTAAGAATTGTAAACAAGTGTTTGAACATAGACACACAAGATGAATGTCTGCTAGGAAATCAGCAACAGTCATTTGCTAACATTTCTGTTCTATTTGTTGTGGCAGAGTCTTGCCAAGGGAATTTCCTGATTATTTTTTAAAAGTGGGTTTGTTTAAAAGGAAATATTCCCCCCACACAGTTCTTAGACATGACAGATAGACACATGATACCTCTGGGAGAAAATGTCGATGAATTAAAAGTACAACATGTGCTCCTTCTACTTGAAAATCATGTTTTGCTCTTAAACCTGCACCCTCTGCCAGTGAGCCTCCAGTCTAAGTAAAACACGTCTAACTTGCTGCTACAGGTCACTGCATTTACACCACACTGGGCACTACAGCCCAGTGACTCCAACAACAGCAGGTAGACGTGGCCATATGTCATCTGGAGCATGGCAGGGGTCAAAGGTCAGCTTGCTACTAATGATTACCTGCTGAACCATGCTGCTTTGGTTATCTTTGTTTGTTTGCGTAGCCGTGGTGACAAGCTGCTGCACTGAAATACACACGAGCACACACACTTCCCATCAACACTATGCCAGCTTTTATCGTGAGCTCAGAAATATGACAAACATATTCAGTGTGAGACAATATAAAGTCTTACAAAAACTATTATCAAATAAAACACACAGCTGTCTGAAGAGTGCTGGATTTTTTTCCTCCTCAGAGTTATTCTCTGTGTGTGGGAGGAGAAGGTTTCTTTAAACTAGGCCAAGGAGATTTTTAAAGAGGTTAGTCTCATCCTTATATCCATCCCACCACAAGGCCATCGGGGAGAGATTTGTGGTTTTGGTTTATGGGAAGGTCTCAACTTCAAATGAGGTGAGAGACAGGCGAAAATCATAACTGACCTCATAAAATATGCAACGGTAACCATTTTGTGAGGTGAAAACTGCACTCGGGATATCTCATCAGTTAAAAGGTCACAGCTTTCCATGAGATGTCCCAGCACTCATTGTGTATTAATTGATGTGTATTCTACCACTTTACACTGCAAATGAAGCCAGAGTTTTGTGTGTGAGTGTCTGTTTGCTCATGCATATGTGTGATTTGTTTGCCTGTTCCTGTTCCTGTTTCTGTTCCTGTGTGTGTTTGTGTTTGTCCACATGTAATCAGCTGGCTTGCTCTGTCACTGTGTGGCCTTTTGTGACATGCATGAGGAAGGAGGTGAGGGGAGGTTTGGGTCAAAGGTCAACCAAAATGGATAATCTTCTTTGCTGCAAATGTCACACTTCATGGCTTCTCTTTCATTCAGATTGTGAACAGGTGCACTATGTAATGCAAGAAACAGTATCTTTTGTTATGTGATTAAAAGAAATGTAGCCAGTTAGCTTAGCTTAGCACAAAAACAGCTAGCTGGATCTGTCTAAAGGTATTGTAGCCTTATGTTTAATGGACAGACATAATGAGTGGTATTAATCTTGCCATTTACAGAGACCAACCAATTTTAACACTGAAGGCAAAAAAAAAAAAAAAAAAAAAAAAAAACCTTAGTGAGGTGAAATAATGATGAGGAGGCTTTGGCCCTCCAAATCATTCATTCTATTTTGTTGTACTGGCTGTGGTCCAGTCGCCTGCTACTGTTTTCCTGTGTTTTGTTCTAATTCACACAAGCAAATACTTCTCCAGCCTCCCTAAATCCAGAGGGCTTGAATCCTCTGGCGGCTCATTTGCTCCCATAATTTTGTATTCTGTTCCCACTTTCTTTAGTTCTTTACCCCTACAAGACCTCCCAGAGAGACACCTAAACTAAAGCGCGTATACCCACATGTGTGTTTCCACCAGCTTAGCACTCATAGCTGTGACTTACAGCTCACGTCGACAACCAGTTATTCATGCATCCCTCTAGGCCTCTGTGTTAAAACTGCTCTCTTTATTACCCCCCTCAGTTTTTCAGCTGATCACATCACAAATCAGTGACCCAAGCCACCAATGAATCAAACATTTCTAAACATGCTTTTCTCCTGCAATCTAATTTTCCCCAGGAAGGAATTTGTTTTGGCTGCCTTTTAACAGAGGTGAACTTCTGTTTTACAATCCTGTGAGGGAGTTTAAGTGTACATGTACAACGCACAACAGAAAATGTAAGTGTAAAATAAATTGCCCTTTAAATAATATGTAAAGTGTTGGTGAGTGTCCAGCTTTCAGTGGTCTGCAGCTCCTTCCTCACACTGAATGGGGACATAAAACACTCTGGCAGGGATTCAGATTCAGAGTTAGCTGCCCTTCAGCCCAATGTCTGTGGCCACACTGAGGGCGTGTCCCCACTTTGATGGGACACCCACCCCTGACAGGCCTTCCTCTAATTCCAAACCCTGAAACCCCACAAATAAAGGCAAGGGTTAGCGCCATCTGTTAGGTTTTAACATAATCTTCCTAATCAATTCCAGTAATTTGTCTGGGATTCTGAACATGGTATATGTGTTGGGTTTATGATCTTTCCACATGTTTTGTCTGCTGAAGTTGAAACTGGAGTTAGATTTTCATGTTTGATCACAAATCTTACACATCTTTATCTTCATTCATAGCCTAGTACTTATTATAGACAGGGCCCCTTGTGTTAACAGACACTGAATTGCTCCTTTGTCTCTCTTCCTCATCTATTGAGTGAAGTGTCTGCTGGAGAGGGGACCATCATCGCTGTGGGATGGGGTTATTTGCTTCTGTGCTACCATTCGCCTCTCTGGCCATAACTCTGAACTCAGTGAACATGTTTCTCACACCCCTCACTGCAGCTGGGGGACAGGAAGCGACTGTCTGCAACTGCGGCTGTCGAGCTGTTGTGTCTCGTGAGCGTCGCGATGGCAATGTGTAGGGTCGGCAAGAATGCAGCACCCAGATGCTGGATCTCGAGGAATCCCCCTGCTGACGCAAGGCCAGGCCAGAGGAATCTGCTGCCACAACCCTGTTAAACCAGAGGCAAGACTCAGACTCCACTGAAGACAGCTGAATTATTTGGAAACTGTAGACCCCTTTATTGGCTTACTGAAAAACAACTTCAGGACCTCATCTGCTTTTTTTTTAACATGAACAATCTTGAGTGTGAGCAGAAATCTTAAAGGAATATAACATGTTATCATTATAAAAATAGTGGTCTACATAAAGAAGACAGTTTTTCAAAGATTTTAAATATTATTATTTGACTAAATTATTTGATAATATGTACATTTTTGTAGCAATCACACACAGGAAACCAAAAAAAAAAAAAAAAAAAAAAAAAAAAATCCCTATACAAATGAGAGTACAAATCTCATCAAAACTATATCCTTCCCTAAATCTAGTCTGACTTTTCTCTCATTTAAGAGTTTTCCAGCACCTTTGATGTCACTTCATCTTTTTCTGGAGTGTAATGTTAATGAGGAGAACAGCATATGTCCACTGCAGTATGTGATCTGAGACTCTGATCAAAGACCCAAGAGACAGATAAGTCATATGAGCTGGCCAAGTTTACTGTGAGAGTCAGACAGTCATGAATTAAACAAATTCAAAGCTCACACTGATGAGGCTCAGAAGAGTGTTATGTCATTGCTTTTATGCACTTAAAACTAAAAAAAAATAAACATGCATAAGTATTCAAAACTAAGTTTATCTCTTGTCATCTTTGAATGATTTTCTTGTCTTTGTTAACATTTGTGACTGCAGTCTTGAAACTTAATTCTAACAACCTCTTTATCTTGTCAGCCTTTGGAGGGGGCTACTGCAGACCTTTTACTTTATATACTGTACATTTAGCTCACACTACTTTGGTACCTTTACATAAGTAAGTAAGTAAGGTTTGAATGCAGGACTTGAAAGGTAATATTTCTATACTGCTATATTGGCACTTTTCCTCAGTAAAGGATCTGAATATGTCTTCCATGACTGGAATGGACAAAAAGTCAAATAGAGGAATATTCGTGATGAAGTTAACAGCAAGTTAAAAGGCAAAGCAAAATGCTTGAATGATTTTTCACAACCTGGCAACACCCAAATTCCTATATAAATAGCTAATTACCACTCTGTGAGCCATTAAAATGATTTGTAAACACTGATAATGCCATTAGTTCCGCTAGGCCATTAGTTAGTAAACCTTGCTAATTATATCTTATTGGAAAACTGATACCTGCTCTTTATACATTAGGTTTCATAAGTCACAATGAAACAACAGCATTAATTGGAAAAACTGTTTCCATTTACCGTAAGCTTAAGGGCGTGAAGGGTGTGAGCACCACCCATACTTTCAGTCATACTAATCCAGTCACCATCCATGTGAGCCGTAAACAAGCAAGGAATGTGAAGGTGAGTTCATAACAGCTTGATTAACAGAAACTAAGAGAAGGTGGAACATTACTGAGAGTCAAACTGGCCCATCAGCTTGGTTTAATGCCCATATTAGGCTGTAATGCCATGGCATTCCTGACATGCACGCCACGAAGATTGCCATGCCTGTCACTCCCAGAAATGAACTTGATTTCTTGGGCCAGTGAAGTCACAGAAAAACCATCTTATATAACCAGCAGCTAATAATCATGTGTTTGGGGCTTCTCTCCTCCTCCTTTCTACGCTATCTGCTGCCTCTACAGAAGTCAGCTTTCTAAACCCAAATTATAGCCCAACAAATACTTATGTAATAATCACTAAGTATGATTAAGTGTTTGTCCCAGATACAGCTGAGTGATCGGCTCATGTTGGAGGACCTCTACAGTTCCCGGAGGATCATGCAGCACAGCACGTTTCCAAGTGCTTTCTTTTGACCTTTGCTCCATCATCTCATAATCACAAGACAGATTCAAATGCTGTCTACTAGAAGGATGTCTGAGAAATTCACCAGCATGTCACAGTGACCGCTTCTATCTCTGTCAAAATGTACCTTAGCCTTTAACTCTCCCTCTAATTACTTTAAAAGACAGCAGCATTAGAGCGTGGGTGGACTATTAATACAAGAAAAGAGAGGAAGGAGAAAATCTCAACCACATTTAGCAATAAAATGAAAGGCCAGTTAGATGACAAAATATGGAGAGATGTGTGATAAGCACGTAGCACCATTTACAGTAAGCACTAACACACTTAAGGGACTTGGCTCCTGATCTTAGTCATTTTATGTGAAGGAAATTATGTTGAGACGTGATAAGACCCAGATGGTCCTTGGGAATGTTTTGTATATGCATCCTTAACACACACTCAGAGGCTGTGTGGAAAAAGTCAATTTACATGTTTATTTAGGATGATAAATGTGCTAATAAATAACTCTCTCTGGGCCAAATGTAGCCAAACGTGTTTTTAGATTTTAAGAGGTGAATTATTCTTCTTTAATTTGCTGTTTTTATAAGCAATTGTGTTGTTTGACTTATTCTCTTACTAAAGTATAAGTCCTCCATGTAACAAGACATTAACAGCCTCATATTTTACACAGCAGGGTGATATAATGTGTATAATGTAACCAGAAGGTGCCTTCAAAGTCCCAAGTTAAAGTCAAACTGACACTAAGCATCCACATTTCTGTGGTCTTTCAGCAAGACACTGAATCTACTCCAGCACCTGTAACTTTAGAAGAGAAGAGAGAAAAGAGGAGATCTCCTTAAGGAAACAAAAAGCATTTTTTTTGCATATAAATTAAAATCAAAGTGATGCTTTTTCTGTTTAGAAAGAAAGACTTACTGTTGTTTTTAACAAACTGACAGATATCTGAACTATTAATAATCTCAAATGTGACTTCTCAGTTTAAACGTCCCTTAGCCCAGGAATTACTTTCACCACCTGTTGTAAATTAAAATTGACAGGAAACACAGCAGGAAGTGAAACAGAAAAACAAACAACACATATATCGCAAGCATGTCACCCACAATACTCAATGTGATACAAGGTGGAGTTTTTTGTCTTAGTTTTTATTGCAGGGCAAGGCTATCTTTGTTTCACTGCAGTTTTCCCCAAATATAGCGTGAACAAAACTGTTGAGGAGTCAACCAATGAGAATGCCACAGTGTCAGAAAAAACAATGACAAACCAGAACAGGTATGTTAGAAATGAAGACTGACAACAATTCTTTCTATTCAATGGTGTGAGAGAGGTATTTGTTGAGGTAATAGCAACGATTAACTCTCTACTGTGGGAGTGTGGGACATATTTTGTGCCTGTGCCGAGAGCAAATGACAAAGGGCGCTGAGGAAATATGATCCTCCAAAAAAGTGATAATTAGAGAACAGGGAAGAAAAAGTGCTCATGGTGATAGGCATTTAGCAGGTTTGCATGCTGCAGGTATAAAACTCTGTGTCACTGTGTTCTTGGCTCCTGAGAACTGCAAGTCTAGGCAGTGATTATGCAACTGTGGTATGGGCTGGCAATCTGGGGTGCGTTCTCATAATTTTCTAAGGCAATAGTCATTGACAGACTGTCTGCCAAGTTTTCACGGCAGTTTTTCACAGCAGGCTTATGCAAGCTAGCACAATAGGTGGGGTATCCTTGACCAGCAGAAAACAAAAGAAAACAGCAACAATGCGTCTCTAAGACAAACATCAGGACAAGATGCCATTATACAGGTCCAAGGAGTGAATATCTCAACTATAGAGCAAGCTAATCTCCTTTTGGGTGAATAGAGAATCAGGGGAAGTGGGTTTGGTAAGCATTTGCACATGAGAACAGATGAAAGGGCTTCGGAAAAAGAGAGGCAAGGACACGTGTGAGTGCAGAATGCAAATGAAAATGCTGCAGTATTTTTTTTAAAGGCATGCAATGTGTGGTGTTTGTTTATGTCTGTACGGAGATCTGTGAAGGAAGTCTTACCACTTACTGTCTTTCATGCTAAGACAGTCCATCGTGTTATGACTAAACATTTAAGTTACAGTGTGTCCAGGCCCAGGTGTAAACATCAGAGGGTATCCAGGTAACAGGGTGGTGGGTGGAGTGTGCAACTGATTACACCAGTGTCTAAGGGAAGGCAAGAATGTACATGGAGAAGCATTATTAAGATATGATTCAGATAAAAAGAGACAGGGACATTTGAGGAAACTAACAGAAAGAAGAGGAAAGAGGAAGTGGAAACTGCAAGGGCAAAAAGAAGCCATTTGGCATCAGAACTGTGTCGAGAAAGAGTGGTAGTGTTAAAGCATGCCTGCATTTGCTGCCGAGAACTCTTTTTACATGTTATTGGGTACATACCAGCATGGCTGAGTCACTTGCTGTGCCCCAGCACACCACCCATCACTTGATTTCACCACATCACAGGTGAGGTAGTGATGCATGGAGTGCCTGGCATTCTCCGCCTGCTGCACCTGGTGCTAAGAGACAGGGAGCAACAAAGAAAAGATAAAGCACTGGAGTGTGTGCTACTGAGAGTCTCAATATATCCACCCAGTATTTAACGAATATTCTGTGTATGTCTTTATTCCAGAGTCCTTCTTTGCTTCACATTCAACCACTTACCTTTGGAGGCTGCCCTTAGACATTGTGCTGTCTGTAACTGTATTTTCCCAGCCAGACCAGATATCTGACCCAACAAACCTCTACTGATGAAATCTGCCTTTAGACTGTCAAGATTTTCTTGTGTATGTTATCTTATGAGCAGGATCTTGCAACAGAACAAGCCTCTGATACAAAGTTCAGATACGTTTGTGCCTGTCAAACGAACAAAAGTCCCCATGATGGTGCAGCTGCAGGAGATATGCATAGACTTTGACAGTGTTCTGCTTTGACCTCCAGCTTAACTTATGATTAAGATATCAGTGCTCTGAGCTAAATACAGGTCAGGTCTAGTCCCGGGACAGACTTGAAGGCCTGAAGGCCCAGAAAGGGTCAGGAACAGGATGTCCCCAATTTAAAAGCAAGAAAGAATGCCTTGAGCAATCGATTCAAAACAGTGGGGACGTTTCCCATGACGCAACCCCTGCCATTTCCTGGAGCTCCGAGGTTTTGTATATACACGAGTCCTGTGGAATGCCAAACCGGCAGGTCAGGCTGTGACCCCGAGGGTTACAGCTGACGTAAAGCCTCATGTCCAGCAGAGCGTTAGAAACCCTGCACAACCTCATAAAAACTCTGGAAAAA
The DNA here is from genome assembly GCA_033238685.1 of Lates japonicus. NCBI lineage: Eukaryota > Metazoa > Chordata > Actinopteri > Centropomidae > Lates > Lates japonicus. The sequence continues at coordinate 4,765,863 of BRZM01000007.1, forward strand.
TATACACATATAAAATATGATGCCCTGATCCCTTCCCATGACTGGACCTGAGTGACCTTTGACTTTGCTCTGCAATGGCAGTTTGGCCAGACCCTCCTCTTGTGTCCACAGCACTTGAAATATTGATGACTACATTTATTTCTCTCTGTCTTGGCTTTGCACAGAGCACAATGAATTATAGATTTGCAACTTTGTCATTACTAATACTTTCAGATAGATAGATAAGAATAAAACTTGCATGTAAGTACAATTCTTAGGTAGGAATAAATCTGTTAGGTATAATACTATAATGGTTTCAGGGAATTTTACTTTGTAGATCAGAAATTGAAAATGTGCTGATTCTGCCTTTGTATACTGTATGGGTGTTCAGAGCCAGTCATACTTTCCACACATCTTCTCCTGTTTCAGCCATGATGATTTTAGCAGAGAGGAGTAAGCCCTTCTCCCTCTATATTACCTTGTGAAAAATACACTGTGCATTTCTCAGGCGCTCTCTTTACCCTTTATTGAAGTAAACCTGCCACATACAATCGATGGTTGTCACAACAGAGCGATTTGTCAGAGCCACATCTCTCATTGGTCGGTGGTTTATAACCGAGCATATAAAGTTATAGCTCCTTGGTTTGGGTTTTTATCATCCTGGATTACATCCTCGGAGGAGGGAATTCTTTCAACCTCTCACTCCAGTCCCAGTTGTCCTGTATGCTGGATGGGTTTCACAGAACAGAGGATACTTTCTAGTTAGCACATATCCTTACAACATTTAATATAAAAGTGCTGTGTAAAACTGCAACACACACCAGCACAAAACCTCTCTCAAATGCTGAAAGCTGACTTTTGGAAATTCACACAGCACAGATCTACATACATATGCATACAAATAATAGTGAAATAGAAGAAACTCTGGGTAGAAACCAGAAATAACATGTCTCCAGGCAAAACATTTTGTAAGTAAAAGAGTTGAGAGACTGCAGACTGAATGAAATGAATTATGAAATGAATTAGAGCCATAGCTGAAGAAAAGGATATGGATTAAATGTATCAACTGTGTGTTGAGAAGAGAGGCAGGAAAAGGTCACAGACAGTAACTCTACCTCATCAGATGGAGACGCATAGTTATAATCACAAAATCCATCAAGTCTAGACCAGAGTAGTCAAATGGTGGTTTTGCAAAGTGAAACAAAACCTCTCAGACAGGTAGAGGGGAATTAATTTGATATCAGATGGCAATTCTGCAGTAACATGAGCCTACTGGCATGGTGTCAACAACAGACAAAAACAACAGGCAAAATCTTTTGTCTTTTCTTTTTCTGTCAAATTTCTCTCTTCTAAGGGACACTGGCCCTTATTGTTATCATAGCATTTGTTAGCATTTCTTCACTGAGTTCAGAAATGTGTCAACTATTTATCCTTTACATTTGAGTTAATTATTCCAACCACTTATTTTTTGCTAACTTTACTTTACTTTAAGGTAACTGTTTATTCATTACTTTAGCTCACTTGCTGACTATTTTTCTTGCATTCATCATTTCTCATTCATTTAATCGTTTTTTAAATCAAAACAATCAGTCATGTGGAGTATTTTGGTGATTGTGTATCATACTCTCAATTTTGTTCAAAAGCCCATTAAACCAGTTTATGAAACATCTCTGAGAATTGTAAGATCTAGCTCAGTTCAGCTGAAATGTTTCTGAAAAAATTTGCCTCATTTAACCTTGTTGCCAGGTATAGTGTGACATTTCAGCATCACCACATCCACCACAGCATGTCTTCAACTGTTTCACTTCTGCTCATCTGTCTCACATGGGACATCCTGTTGAGTACATCTGCTTTTGCAGCCACTCAGTGATATTACAAACCTTGTATTGTGTCTACACCATGCACTTATTACATGTGATCTGTCCTGGAATAACACAGCACAATGTGACTCACTTAGCCTGGTCCTCCACAGAGTGAGCACATGAATGGACTCACACCAGGGAGCTGTTTTCTTCCTGAAGCAGTAGCAGAGACCACTTTCACTGTTTGCACTGCAGTCACAGTGTAGAATCCATGACTACTCCATCTCATGCTTTTCTCCTTTGAGCACGCGGCCGGCCTGCTGCCTCCACCAGTTCCAACAAACACTTAACATTTTTCCCCAGAAAAAATGCCACAAACACACACGGCTGTGCATGTGGGAAGTCCTTGCTCTGTAAGGTCTTCAGAAGTCTGTTTACTCTCAGTGCTGTGGGCCAAACTTGTCCAGGAGGTGTTTTAAAGGCTTTTCCAGACCACTGTGCACCTCCCCTCGACCCTCTCTTGGTAATTACTGGGCCACAGGGAGACTGAAGGCCACGTGCAGCAGGATGCAGCCCAAGTACATTAGACCATGGACCATAGACTATACCATGCTGCCAGGACAGACTCAGAGAAAAAAATAGATGAAGTGCAGCCAATACTTCTGAGTGATGCTTGACTGTGCACAGGTGAAAGAGAGGAAGGGAGACCGTTAAAGCAATTTACACGCAGCAGCCACAGAAACTTGCTCTTTCACAAGAATAGTAACAATGCAACATTCATACAGCAAAGTATGTGGACAAGACAGTGTACCATACACAGTGCAACACATAAAACTCACATAGTCACATCTGAGGTCAAGCAGTTCAAGATCTTTAACAATGCTTGGGACTTGTAGATATCTGAAAGAGGTTCAAGGTCTGTTGTTATCTGTCCCACAGACTCTGGGACAGCAGCCAAGCTGATGCCATCTCTGGGGGAGGAATGCAACAAAATGGCAGGAAATTCCTACTTGGTTTGCTCCCATCTGCAGAAGAAATTCTTTCAAATGAGGTTGCTGAAATGTTGCATAAAGATGTAAGGTTTTTGTTTTTGACTGACCAGAAGCTCAGCTGTGGTGCACATGGGATGGTAACCAGTTAAATGCAGAAACAACAAGGCAGCAGGAGAGGACTTGTAACACAAAAGACTGTATATGAGGCTTGTTCACAACATCAACATTAACACTGACTTAGACTCAAAGCTGCAACTTTCACACAAGACGTCACTTAACAGAAAAAGGCCAAATTTCATAGTGCTTATTCCACAATCAGTGTAACATTTCCTGTGGATGATGAACATTTCTTTCACACAATATTTTATCCAAACCCAGCACATCATCAAGTGTTTCTTGACCGCTTATAATAGGAAGGTGTTCGAGATTACTTTACACATATTTTAATAAGGCAGGCTTCTGTAACAAAGCACAAAAGTGAGATCTGTGGGCAAAAGAAAAGTCTCTGAGGTTTTGTCACCACCTAGTGAAATCTCACTCCTATGCACATGATGGTGTCCTGTAATCGCATCACATATTTTCCAGTCGCTGCTAAGAACTTGTATGATGGATTACTTGAACTGAATAATAGACACTTCTGGACCTGAGCTCTGGTTGGAATTTCTTTAAAATGGGCCAAGTTTCCTCTTAGTTCCCATTCAGCGCAACTGCATTTGATTTGCAGATTTGCAATGCCTTTGTTTGAAATGTCTAAATCCCAAAACCCTGTGATCACAAATGACATGACTTATTAAGATTAATTTAGATACTGAAACATATCTTAGTTTAGCCCTTGAGTCTCCTGATCTTGAAACCACCAACTTGCAAGACCTGTCTCTCCTGTCTCAACAGCTATTTTTAACACAGTTTGAACATGGACATTCATTCTCAATCTCAGGAACAACATATGTAAGAAAATCTTCTCAACTCCTAGGCCCCCTCACTAGCTTTTCCAGAGCTTTCATCAGCCAATAAAGACTTTGACATACTGACATACAGTTGAAAACTCAGAGAAAGCTACTAAATAGATTTTTAAATTTAGATTATTTTGTCACACATTCAAAGAACTGTTTAAGGCACTGCTGGATGACCAGTCAGCTGTTCTGTATGAGCTTGATTCAACATTACCAGAGTTGAATGGCATCAGTGAGCCTTGGATAGATCTGCCTGAAATAATTTCCCATAACACAAGCCTGGGAAAAGGGTGCAAGGTCTCCAAATCAGAAAACTTGTGTGAGCAACACAGTAATTTCCCTTCCCAATCCCTTAAACTCATAACCATTGTTCTCCTTGCTGGCTATTCTCAGCCTCATTGTCCTGATGTGATCCATGAAGCACTCAGAGGTCAGTATGACTTTATTTATGATGTAGTACAGGACCGATGTTTTGATGTTTTGCTGCCACCTGGTGCTCATGTCAGTGGAGCAATTCAAAGGATAAACAGGTAGGATATGTTGTTTGCCAGGCTTTTCTCAGCATTATTATCATTCTCAGAAGCTGTGTTTAACTGAAATAAATGAGGGCATGCTATCTCAGAGAAGTCACAGCAAGTCTAGTACACACACCTCAACAATGCATTTAATTTTCAATGTCAAGTACAAACAAGACCCCAACAAAGAGGGGATTGTTTCCCACATCTCAGCAGAAAAAAAAAACCCAAATAAACTAACAAGGACATGAGAAAAAATGGGAGGATTTCAGGTGGCTGATAACGCACAGATGTTTAGAAATTACTGGCCTTGTGAAAGCAAAATACACAAAAACACTTTTTCACATGCCTCTGTCCTATCATCAGAGTCATTTCAAGAGTGTCTTCCTCACTTTGCTCCAGCTGCTCTCTACTGAAGCAGAACGCCAGTGAGCCAGGCTCCATGGACAAGAAGGTGGTGCTGATCACAGGCTGCTCCTCAGGGATCGGTCTCAGCCTGGCTGTCCGGCTAGCCTCTGACCCTGACAAAACATTCAAAGGTAACAACAGTGGACATCTACCCACCATGGTCTTTTATTGTATTTCCTATCGAGCTTGTGCTGCGACAGGGACTGTTAACATTAAGGACCTTTAAACCCCACTGAAATCCTGTATGGTAGGTTATGTTGTTCTATACACTTGCTTAGGAACACTGTACTTATTTCTATTCTTGGCTGACAGGAGTGGACCCAACATGTTTTTTTCCCCTCATTTTGATGTCTGAACTGATGTCTTAACTGAAGTGTCTGTCTCTGTATCTACATCATTTTACACATTGCACTGCTGCCACATGATTGCCTGATTAGATAATTAGTCATCAGATGTACAGGTGTTCCTAATAAAATGCTTGGTGAGTGTATGTGATACTAGACTAAGCAAATGTCTTGACACAGCAACCCATTAGACTTCCACACACATTATCCAACAGATGAGTTGTATACTTGTTGTATTTTTTGATTTTTTGATATTTATTTGTTGACAGCAAACATGAGTGAAAAACATTCATTATTCCTTATCTGCTCCAGTCTGGTGTCTGTATTCCTTTTCACATTAAAACATGTCACCTAGGTACTGCTTTCTGTTTAGTCTATGCCACAATGAGGAACCTGGCGAAGAAGGAGCGTCTTTTAGAGTGTGTGAAAGGCCTGCACAAGGGCACCTTGGACATTCTCCAAATGGACGTCACAGACCGGCAGTCCATTCTGGATGTGAGGGACAGGGTTGTGGAGAAACGAGTGGACATTCTGGGTAGGCCCTTGTGTCAGTGTACTGTGATTAGGATTGATATTTGAGTGTGTTAATGAGCTTATCCTCACTGCTTACAGTGTGTAATGCTGGTGTGGGTTTGATGGGGCCGCTTGGAGCCGCAACTTTGACTCAATGAGGCAGATTCTGGAGGTCAACCCTTAGTACCATCCAGACTATCCAGGCTTTCCTACCGGGGATGAAGGCACAGGGCCAGGGCCGCATTCTGGTCACCGCAGGCCAGGAGGGCTTCTATGGTGAGACACAAACTGATATATACTGAGCCAACAGTGTTCCACATGTGCAGTTTCTGTAATGACTGATAGAAATTTTGTACAAATCAGTACGGCTTGTTGCCATGCATGAAATTAAAATAATTTATCTTGAAATTTCTAATGCCTTGGTATTTTAATGCTCTCTCACAGGTCCTTTAATGAGGTGTACTGTGCCAAAAATTTGCAATAGAGGAACATGTGAGAGTTTGTCCTCCTACTACACTTCAATATCCAGTGAGTCTGGGGCAGATTTCGCCATCTGCCCCTGAGTTTAGAGACTGCTGGGAGTATTACATTTATTTACAGTAATTATTGTTGATTAGTAGAGACTATTGACTCAATGTTCATCCACAGTGAGTCTCATTGAGTGTGGTCCAGTCAACACTGACTTCCTGGTCAATTCCGCAAAGGCAGACCTTGGGGATACATCTCTCCAACAGATCGATACCCACACACCCAGCCTCTAAGTGAATACTCTGCAACACTGTGACTCTGTTTTCCAAAAACGCAGCACAGGACATCATTGAGGATATTGTAAAGGTATGTTGCACATACTCGTATGTTATAGCAATTCAGGATTTCCCAATTAATTGATGTTGGTATGGAAGAGAAAAGAAAACACCTTGAACATTACACCTTCCCAAGGAGACACATGAGACACCTGATGTGTAAGGAGGGATGTTTAAGAGCTGGTATGCTATTTAGTCCTTTCTCAATAGCCAAAAACAATTTCTCTGGCTTGCTATCTAAAATAACCCTGCTGTTTCTATCATAAAGTATTATCATTTACATTACTGGACTGCACCATCTAATTTTGTCTTTGCACTGGGCCGGTATAATTATACCCTATTCACTGCATTTGTACTCCACCACATTTCAGAGAGATCTACTGATATATTTACACTTCAAGATTGCATTGTTAATAATAAAATCAGTGTATCAATAATTATAATAATCTATCCATTAATATAAAATATCATACCAACAGGAGTCTGTTAATTGTTTCACTTTCCAGTAAAGGTTGTTCTGCAAATAATTACATACTTTGTGTGTATTTGAAATTTTACCTTACATTTTTGAATAATTGACTTTGTTATTTTGCATATTAAACTGGTGGAAGATAAGAATTTTGACATACACAGGATGTTTTTTTCTATCACAAATTTGTAATTAGCGTATCAGCATAAGAGCAGCTTCCCACTGCTCTTTATACCTCGATACTACTACTCAATCCTGTGGTGTGTCGGTTTTGTCTCCAAGGTGTTTCTAGATGCCATCCAGTCACCCAGCCCTGCATTCAGATATTTCCAACAGCGGTGTCGCTCCACCTCTTACTCCAGCTGAAGATCACAGAGCCAGATGGCTCACTGTGCATCCACGCTTATGAGCAAAATAATTTTCTCAGCTGAGGAAAAATACTCTTCTGCACATGCACGCCTACTTCATGTGCAGACTTGGACCTCTCTTAATTTTATGTACAGAAGTTATTATTTGCTGTTTTCATTTAGATTCCTGGAATAAAGTCTAAAGATCTATGATTCACTGTTAAGGTTTCCAACTGGAAAGGGCAGTGAGTTCAGAGTTTTGTAGTTACAGTTCACAACAAGGGAGTGACTTATGTTTCTATTTTTGTATGTCACATATAAATGTTACATCCCCGATCACAAAAATATGAAATATTCTACGCTCTGGTTGGTGGAGAAATATTTGACAAGAATTGTGTTTTTATGTTTTTAGTGATACAAAAGCTTTTGCATTCCAGATATTTGATGTAGCTCCCCAGGAGTTTCTCCACAGGCAGTGAAAAGCAAAGTGCATGATTTGAATGAACGCTTACTGAATATTGCCTTTCTGTTGTTGACTTTACTGCTTGCCTTAATTGCTTAATTAGTTATAAATTAATAAAGAATTTAAAATGTCCAAATTCCGTAGATTGTACTGTACAGGTGTTCATGTTGTTAGACTCTTGTGACCCCTGTGAGGTAAAGTCATGAGGCAAGTACTCATGTCAGCAGAGGTGAATTACATAATGCTCCTTGAAGTTCAATAGAATCCTATGGGTCTGTATCAAACAGGCTTGCTTTTAGAAAAAGTGACTTTCTTCATTACTTTACACTAGATGTATTTTAAATCTGGACAGTTATGTTCACTGACCAAATGAAGACCCGTCAATGAGTGACATGATGATGCATCTATTATAAAGCAAGTGAGCTGAAAAACTGTTGTAAGTAAGTTGTGGGAGGACATTCGCTGGCCCCCAGTTGGGCTTTTGAATCACTGAACGATAAAGTTTGGGGATCAAACACTGAAAGAACACCAGCTGGAACACAATCCATTCCCCATAACTTGCTCAGCCTGGGGCTATCTTCTTGAGTATGTTCTTTTATAACCTGAGAGTATATCTTGTCTGTGCACCCGACATCGATTTACATTTCCAGCCTATCTTTGATAGACTAACTGAGGTTCTTAAATCCTCCTGATCAAGTGCTCCCATCTCCAGTCTGAGGATCCTGAAATGGATCCGCGCCACCAGCTCTGGCTATGCTATCACATAGCCACTTAACATAGCAGCATTTAGGAGGCTGCCAGCCTCTTAGAGCCTGTAGTATTATGTAGATCAGTATAATGAGAGTTAGGTACGGCTGTTCTAAATGTATTAATCTTAAACCTTTACGTTTTCCTACCGTCATAATTACATTTTTAACTTAGTCTATGTATCAGAAAGCTGCTGTTTGCTGATAGTTTTAATACTGCCTCACACTGAACATTACTACAGTTGAGTGTTTATGATGACCTTATTCCAGTGGAGCACCAAAGTCCAGCGTTTCATCATGCGCAAGGCGGTTCCTGTTCACTGCAGCACAACCACACAAATATTTTATTTAGACTTTGGCTTGTTCAAAAGAAACTTCTCAAACACCGTGAACCTTCCAACTGGTCGATATTTTGTATGATTCAGTCGCAAATTATTAACAGGTTCCACAAATCTGTAAGATTGATTCCTTTTTCAAGTCACTGCATGAACTGCACAACTGTCAACTTATTACCTACCCCAGGACTTTCTGGGAATCACCTGATTTACGAATCACGCATAACTGATCAATCTCAATTTTGATTGGCCAGAGCCAATGGCGCTTCCTGGCGGTGGTATTGTCATTACTGTCCTCACTACTGAAGTGAGGTAACCACGAGTTGGAACAAAGCCGGGCCAGGTTGGTATTGCATCTGGTGAAAATCCTGTCGTCTCTCCGAAGTATTTTAGCATAAACCTCAATGACCAACAAAACGACATACATCTCCTCTTCAAGGCGCTATGTTGTCTCGAAGCCCACTCTTCTGTCTCCATGAGGAAACGCTACAAGAGCAAATTTCTGGTGAGTTGCTAATTTAATGTGGGACACAGAAATGGCAGGTAGGCAGAATTAAAGTTCGCGCACTGCAGGTTTAGGCAGTACACCTTATTAGTCACACGGTTAGCAAATGTAGCTGCTATAATTGGGTCTTAATAGATTTTAAATATTTTATTATTCGGAATGGTGGACTGTGTTTGAGAAAGGTGTAGCAGCACTTGGCAGATGCTCAACAGTCACGGGACTTGGCCTCCCCTTTGTATCTGCATGCATATATGGCGATGGTCGAATTCAAATAGTGTGGAATTGACAACAAACTGTAAAACCCCAGACCAGCTGCAGGAAAATGCTATTAGATCAGTCAGGTGGCACAGGCCTCCTAGTAACCAAGGCTCAGCTCATTAATGTTCCTACATTAATTCCTTCTAAGACATTTGGCCTTGTGGGCCCTGCAGCAGGAGGACCAGCCTGCCCCTCTGCCCCACCACCAGCATACCCAGTCAAGAAGCTTCATCAATCCGGCTGCTCCTATCAGCAATTCGTGAGATGGAGCACACTGAGGCTTGGACCTTAGGGTGAGTGCCTTGACATAATACAAAGTTAAAGACAACTGAAATGAGAAGATAGTAATATCTACAGAAACATTCAAATTTGGACTTTGGGTTTTAGATTGTTGGATGGTTTTATTCAAAGTAATTGTTAGTTGCAACCAAAGTTGATTAAGCAAAATTTATATTAATTTCACAAAAAGCAAATTGTTTAATAAACATCAATCTAAAAACATATATACCAGAATGCACAAAAGTCACATTAATGTCACTGTGTGCTCAGGTATACCCAGAACAGATGTATGTCGTGGTGGCCAATGTGGACCAGTACCAGTACTTTGTCTTGGTAAGAAGTCTCGGGTCATGAAGTGACGAACGGTGACATCCGGCAGAGCTCTCTCGAAATAGGTTTTCCATCGGGAGCACTACACCTCAGAGGTCACAGTCATCCCAAACCACCAAGTCAGAGGTCCTTGTTCTTGCCAGATCCAGAAACAACTATTACAATGGTCTTATTTCTCAAAAGTTGTACTTTTTAACAAAGCCCATAAGGCTTCTTGAAGCCTTTCAAATATTTGAACAGTGAGCACTTTGTGCTAAGCAAAACCTTCAAATACAAAACAGTATGTCCAGTGTTTGTGCCATTTCTGGCATTTACAGGTTTACACTTCCTGCAATCATGAAAATTGCTACAGCTTGAAATTTTTTAGCAAGTGATGAGCTCTGTGACTCACCTAAACACATATATTAGAGGGAAATTGTACAATAGCAGAAATTGTGTTGAATAGAGACGTTAAAGCATTTATTTACAACATCAGTACAGTGGAAGTTTTCTTACCATCAGCATGAGTAATTGAGTGAACCGTATGTCAGCTGGAGTGGCTTCCTGTCTCACAGCAGCATCCCATTTCATGCTAAAATGCCTGTTACTTTGGAAATAACTCCTAATTTAAATTATTTCTGGTTTTGGTATGACACTCTCTGTATTGTTTACTTGTATTATTATTTTCGCAGATGCTCAGTATTGTAGACAGATTCAGTCAGTTTTCATCAGCAGATGACTTGATACTTCTGATTCTGGGCCTCCAGAGAGCAAAGATGACAACTGCCTTGTCTGGGCTTGGAGCCAGGGTATGCTCACCGCCTTCAGTCAATGATAAATAAGGAAATCTGGTTTTGAAACAGGCTGTGTGTGTACTGGATGGATCCTTCAGCCACCCTTGAAACAGTATGGTACCACCCTGGAGCCAAAGACCTACCAGACTCCTGCAAAGTGGATTTCTATGTAAGTGTGATAGACAAAATGAAAAGTCTGCAATGAAATGGAATGATGTAAACACATAAATAAAATGGTAACTGCAAGCCATGAAATTAACAAACTTGCCTATGGACCTGAGAGATCACATCGATGTGTAAGGAGGACAAATTTCAAGTCTTCATTTCTCTATCATTGTGAGTGGATTACCAACTGAAAGGCGAAGTGTTGAGTAAAATCATTATGCTCTAAATTTAGTCTGAGTAGCATGCTGGTGTCCCTGGAGGCTGGAAATAGATGCCAGAGCAGGAACAGGCAAAGACCTGCTGACAGGATGAATCCTTAATGTTGGCTCAGATTACCAGGGTCAGCAGGGAAGTGGTTACATATCAGTAGGACAGCAAAATAAGGCTGCTGGAGAACTTATTGTCAGGACCATCTACAAAAATGACTTTTAACTCAAAGATGTCTTGGTTTGATTTTAAGATTCAAATTTTTGTCCCTAGAACAATGTTTGTTTGTTTGTTTTGAAAACAACCACAGAACTGACAGAGATGGGTCTAAGTTCAGATGCTTGCAAATAAATCAATTAAACTCAAAAGTGAACAAAGAGTCTCGCAAACATCTAGCTAACATATTTGTCCCTCCCTGTATCCTCTGTAGGTGTCATTTGGAGTTCAAGTCTCTTCTGTACCTCAGCTGGCCAATGTGTTCTTTGGATGAAGTGAGCAGGACGGTCAGTGCTCGGTTACGGGCGGCACTTTACAGGAACCAGCAGGAGGTGCCATTGAGGAGGCGGCTCACATGAAAGCCCTCCCCACTCACCACCACCACACACACACACACACACACACTTTGACCTCCCTCCATCCACACCCACTTGACCTTAACTAAACCCTACCAGCCTGCTGCTCTTACCTACTATCAACACTTGTCTTATACAGGAGACTGTTCTTCTTTTGCACTCACATGTATCTTATTTTGAGTTGCTGCGTACAGGAAATATACTTAAATTATTTATTTATAAGCCATAACCTAATTTATTTACTTTCTTGTATTATATATATTTATTTTACTTGAATAAATACATTGTTTCAAATTATCATTTTGAACACAAATGTTTTCTTTGAAATTGTGGGATTATGTACAAGTGACTCCTGCTCAGTGCTGAAACATCTGAAAGGGTTAAGCTTTTTCTTGTCCAGGATTTTTCTTGTCATGAACAAAAGCCTGCATTTGGAAACCCATATCAAAGCACCACTGCATTTCCTATGTACTGTTATGTTTTTTCTTTGCTTTTTTTTGAGAATTTTGCAATGGACCACAACAACTGGGTAAGGCAAGATGCAAGAGAGTATTTCCAGTGTAGTGTATTTGATCTGAAACTGCTTACTCATTGTTGTGTTGTGTTTGGGCAAGAGAATGTACCTCCATGAACAGTTGTGTAACCACTGCAACAATGACCTGAGGCTACAGTTAGTACTTCCCCTCCAGTCATTGCCCTGTTCCAGGAAACAGTCCTGACAAATTCTGAATCTATCCCTTAATTTTGAGTTGATTTAACTGTGATGAGAAACTCCAGGGCACATCGTGCCATCAACCTTAGTATGTTCACTCTGAGTTAAGTCCTGGTGGTAAGCAGTAGAGACACAGATAAGGTTATGTCAGTGCCACTAGAAATGATACAACAGACAATAGGAGTTTAATGCAGTTCACAGATATAGTAACGCGAACAGTAATGATCACTTACAACATTAATAAGTGTGCTTTCTACAAACACAAAATTTACAAAAACACAATTAAACCATTGAACACTAAAGTAAAACTATTCTGAAGTAAAACTATGTTCAATGTGACCACTTAAACTGCTGAGAGATTTGATATAGCACATTGTCCTAAACACATTTTAATGTTGTGTTATTTCTGCTTGGTGGAAGCACTTTGTAGGTTTTCAATACTTGTTATGCCATAACCTCAATCTATATCTCATCAAAATGTAGGATTATCATTAACCACTGTTGGATATTTATTTACCCAACTTCAACTAAAGATTGCAGGCTGTGGGTTTCCTAAACTGGCATTTCTGGTTTTGCACGTTGCCAGATATGTATAAAAAGGAGAGGCAGAGAAAGACTGTATATGGGTCTGAGATTCAACCAAGGATGAAGGAGATTGGTTGTTCCACCTTGTATCTAGCTGCTGTCTGTGTGGAAGTGTGTTAATGAAAACAATGACAAAGTACATCAGTGTGGAGGATCAACCAGTTGCTGTGAAATCACCTCACTTCCATAAGCAAAAACCTGAGCAGTGGAGGAGAACTACAAACATGGCAGAGAAATAACACTGGAGACCAAGTTAAAACCACTGAAAACGAAGTCCTGATCTATGGAGCCTTATTGGAGGTAACATAGAGGAAATGTTTTATGAGATAGTATAATGGGTGTATAATTCTCTGTGTTCAAATTCCACTTCTCGTGTTTGTGGTATTTGGATGTTCTCAGGCAAGCCTCAGGTGGCCTTTTCATGGCTCAGTGATTCTGCAGTGGAAATATTGACCTTTTCACTAAGCATTGCACTGTAATACAAGAAGGTCTTTCAAACACTGGCAATAGTTACAACCCTTCAACAGGTAATGTATGCCAGAGAGAGAAGGAGGTAGGAGAGAGAGAGAGTAAAGAGAAAATCACTAAGAGAAGAACTCAAGAAATTTTGATTTTTCTTTATTTTGGTATTTCACGGCATTAGTTAAAGGAATGTACTTCTTCGATTCACAACAACCACTAACTTCAGTCCCCCAACTCTGTTGTGAGCCTTATGAAGAACGGTCAGCAGCTGGTATCTGTCTTGGGACGCCGCAACGCCTGGACACCACAACGACACGGCAGTAATGCTGTGGTCATCCCCCGAGGTGGGAGACAATGTGTACAAGTCTATGAAAACAGGCTTGTCTATGATGATGCTGCAAACTACAACACCTTCAGTGGTTTTCACTTCACCATGTAATTTAGACAACATAATTTCAGGTCTGCATAGCTCTTCATGCTTTCATAGTACAGAAATATCTACTTGATTCATTCTGCTATCTGGTAGGTTAAAAGTGGAATCTGTGACACTACTCTGCTGTGTATTTAGCTGAACAAACAGCAAATTAAGATGTGCATTATGAGACACTGTATCTGGGTATCAAAAATAAATATCAAGTTTAAATGTGTAACAGTCTCTATTTCCATTTCCAGGCATGAATTTGATTTATGAAGAAATTACATTATTCAACTACAAGTGTGCTAACAGTGAGGTTATTTGTCTAAAATGCACAGAAGAACTGAACATTAAATAGATAATAAAATAAAATTGACAAACACTGGTGCTCGTGAGTTTTGCATTCTCTCTCTCTCTCTCTCTCTCTCTATATATATATATATATATTCAGATACAATGAATCACCTTAACCATTTTTTAAGAAAGCAAGGACCTAATATTTCACTGCCTTTTTCCACATCCGGACCAGACTGGAGCAGACATTGGACCAGGTCTAGATCAAAAACAATTATAATTTTAAATCTGAACTAGAGTATCCCACAAGTTGTGCCTTCTGTAAAACACTGTTTGTATCTAGGAACATTTATTCTATTTGTGCAAGTAGAAATAGCTTTTTACTGCATTTTCATCTACACAACATCTAGTCCTGTCCACATCAAAACCACAATATTAAAACATGTCAAATCTGAGCTGGATTATCCCAGACAAGTCTGAGATTTGTGTGCCTAGCACTAAAAAGGAGGATAAACTTGACACAAGACCAGTCACTGCAATGAGAGTACCCTTTAGTAATTCCATCAATATTCTGTAACTTGTTGACTGATTTAAAAGAAAATTATCTACAAATTTGAAATTATACACTTTAACGGCGTGTCTGATATGATGTACGTAAAAGTTCATAGACGTAAACCTGATTTCATAGGTAATAGGATGAACAACCCACTCAACCGTTGAGGGGCCTTGCAGGCTTGCGCACTCGCGCATGTAGTGCTGCCATTTTATCTGCAGCCATGCGTTGTTCTTTGCAGAATTGGGCGTTTTCGACGCAGCAACTTTTAAACTAACTTTTTAATGGAGAAAGGAGTGAACGCTTAAAAACACCACGGTCAAAGTGAGTGTGAGTGTAAACTCATCACCGTCCCATTAGAGCTGGAGTTGTCAAAGGTTTGTCATTTCAGGAGCGCTTTAAGGCTTTGATTTAGTTAGCTATTGACATGTGAAATTGTTACGCAAGTTGCTGTATAGCTGTAAGCAGTAAGCTGGGGCTGTCTGACATACAGTACTCAAATGTCATGGACATTGTTTCACTGCCTTCTATGTTCCAAATTTAAATTAACTAACAGCAGGAAGGTACAGAGGCACATGAAAGCCCATATCAACTGTGCATTGCACGTTGAAGGTAACGTGTGACAGTCATAGCGATAAAGTTTATAATATACTTAATCACTCTTTAATAGTGATGTTGCAAAATTTTTTGTCATTGCTGGTGATTTGAAGCTGCCCTGATCCCTTGCAGGCAACATCATTTGTAGATGCAACTAACCAGATCATTGCTGTTATCGTTATCATTGCCCTACTGTGAAAAACAGTTACATTTGGCAGGAAAAAAGGAAACTCAAAATGCAGGTGCTCTAAATAAACTTCCCAGTTACTCTGTCACAGCTGTGCATTTCTGTTTCCCCAGATTTCAAGACTCCAGTGTTCTCCTACAACACCAACACCGCCCTCTCCTCCTGCAATGTTGGCTGCACCCCTTTCTCCACCTGTAGCATCGCATTACCCCCCACTCCACCTGTGACATCACCAGTACCACCAGAGTTTACCTAATGCTCCTTGACAAGCCAGAGGAGTTTGGCGGAGTCCGATGCACCAGCAGTAAATCAAGACCATTGTTACACACTCCATTCCAGTTTCTCACCACCCCTGTAGCATCACCAGTATCCAGCAATATCTTCTCAGCCTCATAACCAGAGGCCCTACCATGATGCCTGTTCACCTGAGGCCGTCCATAAAAGCATCAGTAATGACACGTATTCAAACCAGGAAAGATCTCCTGCCTTCATCAACCGGAGAGACATCTCACTCTTATGCTCATCATGCCACCACAGAGCAGGAGAGAAGTGAGATACACCTGCAGAGAAGAAATACTATAACCTTCCTGAGATGCCATAGCTCCAAGTGCTCTGACAGATTATCTTGTGTGTTTGATTCTTCGAAGAAACATGCAAGCTCTGTCCAGTGCCATCCCAGTTTAGAGGAGGGTTTGCTCATCACAGACAAAAGTTGCCAACAGTCGCACGAGCGTGAAACACAGTAAGTAAATATACATCATTTACCGGGCCACATGCTGCTGATTTTCTGTGATAATTTTATTCTGCCACGTACAGACATTTCGACTTACAATAGGCGATGCCCTGAATGCTACATGACCATCGGTACCAGAAATGCAAGAGATGGTCTCCATAACTTCATTAACCATGTCATTCTGACTCTGGAGCTTTGTCTCTATGTGTGTACAACCCACAGGTGTGTATATATAGCATCAGTTGTGGTCTCCAGAATTAATATATTTTTAAAAAATTTATCAAATGTTCATAACACTTATGTATATGCTGATCTTACTTGGAAAACAAATTTATGTAAAATGTATTTATCTGTTTGTGTTGTTTTGAAGAACAATGTGTCTGTGCCTAGAAATCATCAGGGTGTTTGGAGAGTTTATGTGGCCAAAAGCTCCTGCAATCAGCATCATTTTCCAAGCATATTGTCACTTTGAGGCGCTTGAATACAGAGTACAATTTTGTGTAAACTGTGGCTTCTCCTCCTGTTGTAGCTTGCGACGCCCACAGAAACAGAGTCTCCAAACTGGAGTTAAATCTGTTTTTTTTTTTAATTCACATTTACAATAGTTGATGTAATTATCCAATTTATTTGTGAATATAGTGAGTAAGATGAAAATGCCTCCTGAAGATTTCTTTTCCCAGTAAGTACAGAGTTAACTCCTTTGCCTTTTGTCTGAATGTCTGTTTATTGTGCTAAGCCACACGTTGAACATCAAAGATGACATTCACTACATAGATCATTTTTAATTCAACAGTTAATCAGTCAGGTTACAAACTACAATGCTGTCCCATGGCTTCCAGAGCATAAAAAGTAAAGTAGACAATGCATAAAGAGCTAAAATTATTGGCATCAAGGAACACCTGTCCTCACACTCATAGGAAATATAAAAGAAAAAAAACTTTGTGCACAAGTCCTTTGTATAATCAGGAAGGCTGATCTGTACCAACAGTTAGAGCATGAACACGCCTTCTCTTCTTATGCATGCCTCTGGTTCTTTTTTTAAGATGTGTCTCAGAATAACAGTTTATTCTTGGACTTTTGCTTAACACTGTGTGTTTGATTTATTCCAGGAACACTTCAAAGTCTCTGTAAAAGTTGTGGTGTTGAAACCAGTGATCTCGGAAGTGGATCTAATCACGCAACTGAGGGAGAATCAACAGACCCACATCAATGTGTATCAGTCTATTTGGGGTCCCCTTGGTAATGTTAATTACATATGACTTTAAAATCCTGTTAAAGGCAAATGATTTATAAGATTTCCTTTTCTTCCTCCCCTACAGGTGGATGGTCTGTGGTTGCATGCCTCCATGGCATCGCTTACAGTCTGAAATTCAGCCTGCCATGGAAACATTTCAAAAGAGTTTCACAACTCCTCCATTTCCTGCACCCACATGAAGGAGAAAGAAGAACTTGGCCAAAGCAGTTTGCCGAAAACTGAAGGTGCCTCTGCAGGCTAAGAGAAAATGTGAGCACCCAGAAGAAATGACATCCGATACCTTGATCAAACCACCATTATGCCTTCATATAACAAACTCATAAGAGCAATAATAAAAGACCCACATGATGTTGGTATATTGATCTAGTACTTGAACCCAGGACTGTGTAAAAGTAAGGCAGTAAAACACCTGTTGCTGGCATGAGGAAAACAATGATTTCCTCAGCATGACACCACCCACATATGTTCCTGATGAAACCCGATCGAGACAGGAACACAGCTTCAGGAAGCTGTGGGTTTTGTTTCCTTGACGCTCAGTGTTTTCTACAAAAACATCATACCATGAAGTCGGTATATATACAGGTATAGTATGATGGTTTGAGTGTATCCTTTCATATCTTTAAAAGATAATACAGTCCTAAGTTAACAGTTAAACTTATATTGCTGTGTTGGTTAAGACTTCTTCATTTTTTGCATATTTGTTGTGTAACAAGATTTGTATGAAATCATTTACTTTTTGTGAGGTCTGTACACTGTTCCCTGTTTCACAAAAAGCTTAGTGAGAAGTTTTACTGTTATTAAATGTTGTCTACATCTTTCAGGCACAATTTTTTCTTTTCTTTTTATCAGACAGAAACTTTTAAGTGTATCAGAAATTACTAGTCAGGCTTCACTATGACTCAAACAGCATAATTTCAGGTCGCTTACTTTTCAAAAAAAGGGATACCTCTAATCTATTCATATTGAATAAGTGATATTTTTGTTGGGAATCTAAAATTATTCACCCAAAGTAGAACATCAATTAAGAAACAGATTCATGAACATATTGTTTTAAAACAGTGTATAACTGCACCCTTTGTCCCATGAAGAACTAATCTTTATATATGCGTTAGGCTCTGCAACAATAGTCATCTATTCATACATTTTGTACAGTAAATACATGTATTACATATCTCTAGCCACAGTACAGCTTGAAACAGTTTGGTCCCCATTTGTATTAAAGCAAGAATATACAAAAGAACATATATAATATATTTTGTATCTCTGTCATGTATAGTGTATGCCTACATAGAGAAAATGAATCTACTCTTGAACAGTGAGGTTAATACAGAATGTTCCCTGGTCATTGGTGGCTCTACAGGTGTAAATGTTGGTGTCCTCTGTGCTAACTTTGGGAGGACCAGGGCAGAGGCCTCACTCATCTGCAATTGTGGATGACTCTCCACTATAGGCTCCTCCCCACACAGCCACACCAATTCTGGGTCAGGGTATCCTGTCAGATAGAAGGGAGGGGTGAGGACAGGGGCAAGAGGTAGAAGTTCAAATTGAGTCACAAGTCTGTGTAAACACAGGGTACAGTTGAAGCTGTTGAATGACCGTTCCCCAGGATAGAAGGTGTGTACCAGACGTGACATGAGACGCACTCGATCCCTTAGCTACCGGCCTGTCCTCCAGGGTCTGGGTGAACTGGGGTGGCCCCTGCATCTTGCGCTCCAGAGATTGCAGGGCATGCTCTGCTTCTGGGCTCAAGGGTGAGTCTGGGACAGAGAGGGGGAGGGAGTTGATGAAAGAGGGGGGAAACCCCAGGACTGTTTACAGTCAACCAAAATGGCTCCGGTAAGAGGAAGATAATAAAATAATGACTATCTTACCTTCTCCAGGGCTGGTAGGAGATGTAGAGCCACCTCTGGAAAGCAGTTTATTCTATTCAAGGCAAGCATCGCTTTACCTGCTTTCTATGAGACAAATGTTCAAAAAGGTTTGTAGCAGAAAGCAAAATCAATCTCAAGCACAAAACCCTAAAATGTTAAGTGGTGATGTGTTACCCTTCCACTTTGCCTGGCTAGAAACCTTTTCATCTTCCTTGGACAGACACTTGCGGTGATGGGCAGATCTTTAGAGTCAAATGCTGCCATCCAGGCGTGGCGGCCTCTTCACAGGACATCCCGCCTGAGAGGCAAGGCAGTGAAGGTTATTGTGGTAAGAAGGATGATATCCGGTTGCTGTGCATTACATTCACCTAGTGTCCTTGTTGAGCAGGGAGTTGAAGGAAATTTTTGGCTTCCATCTGTTATTCCCATCAAAGTTTCCCATCAAATTCCCACTGGGCAGCCCAGACCAAGGCTAGGGTCTCTGTATCACTGTTTCCTGGAAAGGAGACTCACCACCCAGCCTGAAAGCCAAAGACAGACAGAGGCAGCAGTGTCATTGTGTGTCCGTTGCACTCCACATCCACTAGGGTGGCATTAAAGTCTAAATTTCAAGATGTTTATCCAGCTATTAAACTGGCACAGTCCTATCACTCTATTGCTGTTCTAGTACATTTCTTTCTGGGATGTAAATACAGGCATGTGATAAATTTCTAGAATCAAAGCCCGCTCAGCGTTATGGGAGTGCAGGGATGCATGTCATGTAGAAATGGTTAAAGACAAAGTTATATGAGAACTTGAAACCACCGGCGTCTGTTGTTTGGTGAATATGAAGTAACTACCAGTGACAGGGACAACAGTTGGTTTGGCCCAGCATGCGCCGACCTACAGCACCTGCTCAATACTTAATTAACTATGAGACAAAGTGTAATGTTAAACCTGAATTTTGAGTTGATGGGCAAACCTGTTTTGTTTATGTACAAAACAAACAGTTACATAAATATTAGCATCATCAAGCTGAAGTTTCAGCCAGCTGATGAACAAGTCCACATGCACTCAATTTGAGTTCTGTTCTTGGTCTCTACCAACTCCAGAGAGGGAAATATCTGGCTCTTTAGCTCCGCATGCTACCTTTTTCACACCAGCTACTCACTAACTTTGATCATCTGCTGTTTTAAAACAAGTAGAGAGGCGTAAGAGTAATTTCTAAAACAAAACTATTTGAATGAGGCCTTGGAGTGACAGTGTGACTACAATATGTAGCAGATGACCCCAATGCTCCACATGTCAGTAGCCAAACACACAGGCTCATAGTTGATCACCCCAGGTGCCACAAACCTGGAGTCCCATGCATCACCTTTCAGAGTGTGTTGCCATCTGTTAAACATAAGTCATATAATTTGATATTGAAACATCACATTACATTCACACATTAAGAGAGTTTAATGTCACATACCGTTCGCTGCCAATCCAAAGTCGATGATTCACGGAAGTGCCAGTGGTATCAACACACAATGTCTTCAGGTTTGAGGTCCAGATGGATAGCCGTTTTGCTTATGTATGAAGGCGATCCTCCAGATCTGTTGGTGCATGTAGCGCACACTGGCAGGCTCTAAAGCCTGTGTTGTCATCCACTATAATGCTCAAACAGTTCCCCACCCGCGATAATGCAGACAGATAAACCACAGTGACAACAAACCATTGTTATATTTCTTTGTATGCACCCAGAGCTTGCAGTCACCCTGAAATCAATCATTTCGATTTCATCATAATACTCATTAACCCATGACCATGACTGTCTCAGGCTTGTGATCAGGGCAGCTGTGACACTGAACCAGCTTTGGGTGATGGAGATAGTTCTATCAACTCACTTTACGAGCAGCCTCTCCAGAATGCCTTTGTAGAACTTGCTGCACACCCTGTCTCTTTTATGGGTTAGCTTGAACACCAGGCCGAATCTCTTTCTGATAAGGAGACGGGTTTACTATTTTTATCTCTGAACTCAGAAAGAAATGCAAATGTTGTGCCAATACAGATTTTGAAGAATGTGGTCACAAGGGTCAGTGTGGAAAGTCAACATTTCATCTGAGATCTGACTCAACCACTAGTGATCTCAACCTGCATTTGGGGCGCATTAGTACAACTGTGTTACTACATGTGTAGTGTTAATCCTCCTTCTGCCTCACTCTTACAGGACATACCCTTTCAGAGAAGCTATTAAAAGGAGGATTTATCCTTGAAATGTCGCTTTGTTCGTTCCAATTGTGAGGAAATAGCCTATTGGTGCAACATGAAAACTTGTTTGTGGTTTGACCTGACATATACTCACATTCCCAGTTTCTCCAGCAACCAGTGGATCTGTGACTTGTGGAAGAGTCATTAGTGACACAGGTATAGGCTTGAGGGGCCTCATCTCGCAGTTTGTCTGAATTTATGCATACAGACACAACAGTGCAGTGCCTCGTTTATTTGCCTGTAGTTTCAAAATGTATCATTAATCTATACCACCTCACCTTTCTGCTCCATCCTAACCACTGCTGACACTGGACCTGGCTCATGAAGTCTCACAAGTGCTAGGCCTCACTCTGAAACAGTACTCCTCTCGTGAGGTTGCAGCCGAGCACACCCTGTAAGAAGTACTCTACACTGGGCAGTGAGTTCACCCAACTCAGGCTCAGCACGCCCTTGTGGCCTCTTCACCTCAACCACATGTCCCAGGACAGCACTGCCACCTCGTCAACAAGGGCCCAACTAGGACAACAAGGCTGGAGCCAGAGACACGGAGATCACAGAGAAGAGGCGGGAGGTTGTGGCCTCTTCAGGAAGGGTGATGAATAAAGTGCCAAGTAACTGCTTCACATGGTCCTGAAAACCGCGAGAGAGAGTGCATTATTCACCAGACAGTGTAGCAAACAGTTGAGCTCATGTCCTTCACCACAATAGTGTAGCTAATTTAGTGCTGTGGTTTAGCTTCTGCTATAACCAGCGACTGCCCGATCAGTATTTTCTGTCCACAGCTCTGGACCATCCACTATCTGCAGATATAAAATGTGTGAAGAAAAGAGTGAGAAACAGCAGAAACAAATACTTGGCATGGCAGAGTGTGAATATTTGTACCCTTTAAATTACAACACTATTCTTGCTCTGATCTAACAGGATACTCACAGAGGGCTACAGAAAAACACTAAAGACTTAGCAGCCTGGGTTCAATTCTCTCACCCCAAGGTGCTGTGAGGGTTTCAAATGTAATGCTGGACCTGCAAAAGGCAAAACATATGGTGAGTGTTTTGACCTGAGTCTGCCAGTTCATTTTAGGTGTCTGGTTGAGTTCATCCACTAAATTCTAAACATGATGTGCTGGAAGGAAACTATCCAGTGTGGTGGAGTGTAAGAGGCACTGAGAGACAGAGAAAAATGTATGGTAGTGAGATCTGTGGTTTGTACTGTTAAACTGGCAGTGCATCACTTCCCTGAGACCCTTATTATTGCAGTGCAGAAGTGTCTCATGGAAATAAAATGACACAAGCACAACCAGTCCTTGTGTAATCAAACGTGTTTAACAATGCTAAACTAGATCAGCTGTCTGAAGACACCTATGCATTCCAAGTTCATAAATATGCTCACACACTATGAACTATTTACCTAGACAAATGTCCTTAAATTAAGCAAAACAGAATACACACATTTGAAGTCATTCATCATAGTGTATCAAGTATAGTTACAGATGGTTAACATGTTTTTGCATTAGACTGCTATGAATTCCATATATGAGCTGAAGTTAATATTATCTCTGACACTGTCAGTATTCAAATGTTATGGCATCAGGATGATGTGAATTTGACTGGACAAACTGATACAATTCTGCTGAGATGGCTTACACCACAGTTCACGTTTTACACAGCCAATTATTGCATCTTTCTGTTTAGCCATAAGTTTTATTTAATTGAAACAATAAAAATTCTCTTTTGCTATATAAGTATGACACATCCTGTACTACAACAGACATTCAGAGTTTATTATGTGAGCTTTTCACTTTTATTGTTGTAGCCTCACCCTAAGGTAAAGTTCCTCAGTTTATGGGAGCATAATAGCATTCAAGCAAGAACAAAGGCTAAAAAGGGTATAGCTTCAGGACAAACCACAACAGCACACACACAAAAAACAAACTCTAATGGAGAAGTTACATTAACATCAGCAAGCCAAATCAGAGAGCGAACACTGAGGAAAAGACAGGTGAGTGGCTGTTGAAGGAACGCCCAGAGACAGCAAATGAGAGGGAAAAAAAGTACATGCAGCATATGTCTCTCACCTTCTCCCTGAGTTGGCCTTCTTTGGGATGACTTCAGAGACAGATGAAGTGCAGGTAGGTTTTAGTGGCTGGGACTTTAGAGGTGTGGCTCTGTTCTGTGGCGCTACTAATAGACCTCAGCACTTTTACTGTACTGCACTGTCCACTTTACATGGTGCTCACTTTGGACTGACAACCTCAGAGGGTGTATCAAAAGCTACATTGTTGTGGAAACTTGAATAATTCCTAATTTACGTTATGGACAGCCAACTCACAAGGGCTGGAAATGATATCGCTTCATATAATGGATATCCGAAGAAGTAAAACAATGGTAAAGAGACCCAGATACATTTTCCTGATGCATCAAAACATGCACTTAAGTATGAAGAAGCGCAACATGGGCAAAGAAAGTTATGAGCCAACCTGACCTCTAAAATCACAAACCCCTTTATGCCTATATGTGGAATTAGTCATCACGACTACCTCTGAGATGAGACTGCCCTGCTTATGGACCCTGTAGGGGAGGTACAACAGATCCTCCACCCTGTAGCTCATCCTTGGGAGACTGTGGTGACCTCCATTCTCCGTAACGCCTGGGGAGAGATGCAGAGTGGGGACATGACTTTGAGACACGATCAGCACACCACAGAGGTTTCAAAGCTGGATTGGTTGTGAGTGAGAGGGAAAGGAGAGGAGGTTGCACTGTGGAAATGAAACTTGGCTTTTGTGCTTAGCTGTGTCCCCTGAATGAGGAACCCAGATTACAACTTCTGCAAGAGGTATGCTGCACTTAGTACTTTCAAGTGAATTAGCATATTATGTGAGCTAATTTGCTGCTAATTATAAATCTTGAAAGAAATTAAGAAATTAAAAGAACATGTCTACATGAATTACCCCAATGTCCATTACGGAGCAGTCCCCAGCGCTTCCTTTACCTCTGATAAACACAGCAGCGCAGCAGGATGTCTTCCTGCACTGTTTTCTGCCAAACAGGTGTAGGCACCGCGCCTTCTGAAGACACCTCTGCCTCAAAGCTCACCTCCCTGCTGAAGGAACGTTTACAAACGGGCCACTCCCACCTGTCATAGTAGCAATCAACAAACTAGAAACACTTCTCCACTGTAATGCGCAATGAAACAATGAAGAGAGGAACGGAGAGAATGATGCCGATAGAGAAAACATGCTGTTAACCTCTGAACCCTCACGTATCCTAGTATAAATACTGTCTAAAACAAACAAAATAAACAGGAATTCATGAACTCAGAGCCGTGGTTTACTTAAGTTACTGTATCTGAGCCTTCAAGTGCTATGGTCAACCCCAAGCAAACATTGAGATGTAACAGTGTACTATATAGTGTCTCTGCTCACCATTGTGCAACCATGACACTTTGATTGGCTGACTTCCTGTGAGAGCCCCACGTAGTGTGATGTCACTTCCTTCGTCCACGCTGCAGTCTTCCAGGGGCTCTATGAAGACGGGTGGATCCAAATATTTACAAGGGGAGAAGCTGAGAGACCCTGGATATGGAGAAGAGGGGTGGAAGGAGGTGTTGAGTCTGCCACATAAAGAAAGAGCAA
This sequence comes from Lates japonicus, assembly GCA_033238685.1. Taxonomy (NCBI): domain Eukaryota; kingdom Metazoa; phylum Chordata; class Actinopteri; family Centropomidae; genus Lates; species Lates japonicus. The sequence goes on from BRZM01000007.1 coordinate 4,791,148, forward strand.
CACAAGCTGAAAGGGTTTATAGAGGAAGTGTCGTCAGTGGCCGTTCCCTCGTTTTATAGAGGAGCAATCACAAAACCTGGTGGTAAACCCTATTTTTACTCATTTAAGACTTTAAAATGTTCCCATCTATTTCAGTCTTTGGTTTGTAATCTTGGATCAAAATGTTGACACTGAGTTACTTTGTCTTGTCTTAGATGTGAAGTGATAGCTGCTAAAAGTGCAGCAGATATGAAATGCTTTGTAGGTGTGATGTTTCATTCTCTCATCTAAAGTAACACTTCATACCACTTCATCTCTTCTTTTATTCTTCCTTTTCTCTCTTGTAACAACTGCCTAAAAAGCCACAGCACTGACACCAGTCTCATACCTTATTATAAAATACATGTACAATCATGTTGAGTGGATTGTGGTTTTGCTTGGATATTAGCCAGATGCAGGTGAGTATTCCCAGGTACTGCACGCTCTCTGATTCAGTAAAGGTTCGTAAATAAGAAGCACTTTGTCAGAATGACAAGTTCTGAAAGAGGCGTATCAGGTGTCGTGCAGTAACTAAAATCTGACTGTGTGTTGTAATATTAAGTCATGTACACTATACTAGTTATGGTTTCACAAAGCAGGCGTTTAACTGTCAACCTTTAGCCAGTGTTTACAATACTGAATTATTCATCTTACAGCCTGGTGTTTGAGGACAGGCACTGAATGCTGTTCAGTCAAGTCAATTACAAGCTGCTCACAGACACAGTGAGAGGTGGATTTTCACACCTTCTTTCACATCATGACCCTCTGACCTTTTTTTGGTTACCTACAAAGCACTCAAAGCTTTTGTTAGCAGGCCACTAATGTCTGTAACTAATGTAGTAAGTTGCTCTAAAAATCCTCCACCGCTTTTGAAAATGAAACCTTCAAAACACTGGCGTACTTCAAATATACACTGTGGTCACACTGACATTAAGTCCATTTTTGTCAGTTCCTGAAATCTTGTCTCATAAGAAATGTTGTATAAGGTTGTTATCTAACAACACATGTGTGTGGGATGAGTTCCAGATAACAGTTTACACTGACTTAATTTAAATAAGAAGATATGCTTGACATTTTATTAAGTTGCCCCAAACATCTGACAAAACTGCTTTATGTTATCACAATTTCACAGCAAAAGTCACAAAAATGAAAGCCAATTCACTGTACTCTGTTTTTGCAGTACATCAAACACTTACCATGAACCATCACCATGTTCAGACTTGTCTATTCAGGCTATTATATTAATAACAAGGTAAATGTCAGAGTTGAGCTCAAAATACAAACACACAACTTTAAATAATCAATGTCCTTTCCCTCTTCCTCTCTCTCTCTCTCTCTCTCTCTCTCTCATGCAGTCCTTACCTGTACCAGTTTGTTTGTCTGAGGCCCTGCTGTCAGTAATTCCTGGTCCATTCCCTGGTGCAGATGATACACGCGGTGGCTTGATCTGCATCCTGAAGGTTGACACATATCGCTGTTTGCTGCCATCACCATTCATGTCTGTTTAATAACACCCCCGGTCTCTGAACAGAACAACTACATTTACAAAGTCATTTCCCAAGCTGATTATCACACTTCCTTTCTCTGTCACTGCTGTGCTTACTGCAACTTGCTCTGTGCCTCTCTCTTCTGTAAAACCAACCAGCCTCTGTCTCTCTGTCTTTTCACAGCGAGTGCTGCTCTGCCCTCACTCCTCACACCTCTCTGCATATGTTCGAGCTGTCTTTTCTCACCCTCCCGTGATCTACACTAACTCCACCTACATCAGAAATACTTCTGGTTTTGCTTTGGCCATTTCAGGCTGAGCAGGAATCACCTTATCTCTCAAAAGTCACTCTAATCCTAGATCCCCCACCTACTACTCAAACCTCTCAAACTCTCTTTATTACTATGTCTAATAGACACACTAGACATAAATGAGGAGGAACAGAAAGCAGGAGAGTGGGAGGAAAGATGGGGGTGGGGTGGGGAGACTTATCTACCCACCCAGCCAAAGGTCGTATTGTGTGCTGGTTGTTGAATGCGCTGCCGTTTATCGATTTCCCTGTTTGCCTTCTCACTTATCAATGCTGCAACTGAACTTTGTGATGCCAGTGACACCGACCAATGCAAAGGTTCATTTCATGCCTGTGAACTGTAAAGCTGTGATTGTAAACAACAGGCTCGTAAATTCTATGTGGCTTTGAGTGTGAACGCCTGCCCTAGTACAGTATATCCCAGCACACACAGGGAGGCTGTTTCCAGGGTAATAGCGTCACTTCAACAGATCCACCACCTGCTGCTGTGGTAACACAGAGCTGTCTCAAGAGGGGCCTGCTCTTGTTCTCATGACTAACATATGTTGCTGAGACGATCAACCCAGCAGGGCAGCATTGTGAAATCTCACAGTCTGCATTACAGGATGCAATCATGGGAGAGCAAATTAGTAACAATTATTGATCTGACTGTACTTAACATGTCTGAATCTGTACCAAAATCAGCATTAATGAGGCGAGTAAACTGCATTAAAAGTGCTGAATGTCAGTGAACACATCAGAAGCCCACTGAGGTGATTATAACATCGCTTTCCACCCTGCTCCCATCCCAGTTTCCCAAATTCCACATCAGTGATCACACAGAATAGCACTGTGAGGGGCTTGTTTTAGTTTCTGTGAGGGAAGAATTCCCCCAAATCAAACATTTACCAAAAGGCTGCACACAGAGAAACACTATTGTAAGGGCTTTTTCATATTGTAGATACACTTGCATACAGTATGGGCCAACTTTGTGAAATTTATCAGAGCTTATAGGTAAAGTTATAAAGCATATTAGTAAGTGCTACTGTGAAAGTAGCCCAGCCCCTTCTCTGCTAAATACCTCATTCTAAATTCACTAGAACCTCACTATTAAAGTGGAAAATTATCATATGTATTATTCAGAATGATCCCAAACTCATGAACAGCTGCAGATGACCCATGACCCCTTATTCTTTCTCAAGTTTCATTTGCTGGAGATGGATCTCCTCCATGTATTGTTTGGGTTTATGACATACCCACAAGCTCCAACTTGCAGAGACAATGAATTTACAAGATAATCTGTCGAAAAAATCTTGATACCGTACACTGTGTCTGCTCTGGAAACTGCTACAGCACATACTGGATGACACTGTGTAAGTGATTCAATTAAGGGCTCCTCTCTAATTAAATTGGTGGTAATGGGCCTTTAGGCGTAATAATTGGTGTTATGTTAAATGGCAGTTTCACAGTACAAAAACAAATCACCCCTTTATATTTGTTGCATATTATGATAGACACTTTATCTGATAAGGTGTGACTCAAAGGGTTTAAATAAGATCTGACAGTCTCCTGGGGAAAAAGAAAACACACGCAGAGAAAGTTGGAAGAAACTCTGAAGCTGCAGAACTGCTCATTAGGAGGAAGCAAAGTGATAAAGCTGCATTTCTCCCACAGAGCCTTGGCCTGCAGGAGCATAATTAATGTAATTTAGGCACGGGGCCACTCACTGCACACAAAGGAGTCTAGAGCAGAAGGGAGACATGCTGACTGACCCATTACTTTACCCCTCCCCCACCCTACACCCACCCCGACATGCTGCAGCTTTTACCATCTGATGGCATGCATGCAGGTAGTAAAGCAAAAAATTTCCCTGTCTTTCCAGAACTAGCCACCATGACACCCACATCTGAGCATGAAGAAAAGGATGTAGACTGAAGAGTCACAGTAGAGTGAAGAAAAGATTCGCTCTGTTAAAAGGAATCCTTATAGTATTTCAGAAGAGGAACTAATGCAGCATGAGTGAACATGAGACCTAGAAATAGTGGGTAATACTCAAAGATTAAAGATTAAAAAAACTTGACTATGATAGGAAATTGTTGTATGTAACACGTCATGTCTTGTGTACATTGATAAATTAACACCACAAATGTAATACCCTGTGCTGTAAATACAATCTAGGAAGCAACGTATAATAGTGAGACCTGACTATTAGTTTTGATTGGTGGAAAACTTGTCAGCATGTTTTGTGGCATCTGTTTGAGGAAGTTACTGCAGATACAAAACTGCATTAGAATTGTGGACATTTTTTCGTGTGTGAAAGGTGTTGAACGAATTAAGAAATTATGAATCAAATTATAAGTAGTTCATAAATCATAGTTTTACAGTATGTGAACTGTTCATAAATGTGCTTGTATATAACATCGTATATCATTCTTTAATACCCACAGTGACCCAAAAAAAGCACAGAAATGAGGAGTGCCATATACAGTATGTCTCTATCATGAATCAAACAAGTGTTACATGACCAGGCTTGCGCAACTGAACCGCAGTGCCCTCTGGTGTCACATTTTTTGTCTGCTGTTTGCAAAACCTACTACCACAAGTGGGGGTAACAGGTTGAGTCAAGTTGGGAGATGCAGGGGGTAAAAATGAGGTCAACTATTTAATTGAAGCAGAAGTCAAAGGGTTAAACAAAGAATCTTAATGTCCACTTGCCAATAATGATCTAAACCTGCACGTTTGACTAATTACCTCTCCAGTGTAGCTGTTGGCAGACCTCAGTCCCTTACACATTCACCAAGAGGAGACTGGCACCATCTAGAGGCCAATATGCGACAAGATACTGTGTGTAATACTGTGTTAAATCATCTCACTACTCCAGCCTGGTAATGCAGTAACATTCTTGTAATTCTTGCATTCTGCATTGCAAGAGTAGTATGAAACATCTAAATTCATTATTGATTTCTTGCATTTGTTTCCCTTGCCTGCAGCAATAAATATATAATGGTACCTCATTACAGATTCAAATGTCTGCAGTAAAAATGAATGTTCTGCCTCACATCAGCTTTCTGAGTATATGATGATTTCATTTGTTCCATCCCATAAATCAGTAAGGTCTAAAGATGGAGATGGGCTTTCTTTCTTTTAATCTTGTATACCTTAGGTGACTGTATGGCATTTTATTCTCTGGCATAAAAAAGAGAAACACTGCATGCTGCATTACACACTGGACCTCACATTGTCAACACAATTGGCAAAGCATGTCCTATGTTAGTGTTTGAACTGCATCTGAGTTCTACTCACCACTTTCATAGCAAGCAAAGTTGTGGCTTGAAGAACCTACTGGCATTTCCGTCTTTGTGCTCCCTTCATAAGGCAGCAAACAATACATCTACAACTTTTCAGCATGAGTATTATGAAGCTTCCAAGGCGCCATGAAAAATGTAACACTTGAGTTGGCCAGCGACCCCCTGACTTCTCCCTCAGCAGCTCTCAGGCTTGTCAGACTGACGGCCATACATTGCCTCTGGCTGTAGTAGGCTACAAGCTGCTGTGTGGCTGTGCTGGCTGTATCACCACTCACTATTTTCACAACAAAACTGTATGTGTTTCTGCAAAGGGAAATAATAATTGGGAAATAATTGACTGTCAAACTAAAGCTAATCCGGCATAGATTTATGCATGCCCACAACATTGCATTAAATAACTACTTATTTTATTATGGAGTGATCATTTCATAATGTTTTATCTCTATGTTTCATTTGTGTTTATAAGTGTGTGTGTGTGTGTGTATTGTAGCAGTATATGCACCACAACAGCAGGGGGTGTTGTTCACTTTAACAATATTAATATTAACCATTACTGTAGTCTGATCTTTGAAACACAGAATGGACCACTAAATCCATAACTACACAAATGTTCACTTTTTAATTTAGTCTCAGTTCAGATCATGTTACACAGCCCACATCTCTACAATTTCTCACTCATACATATTTTCTAAAATACCGTCTTTCTTTCTTTCTTGGGCCTTATCATTTCTCTTCCCTGCAGCTCAACCAAATGAGCTCTGTTAGAGGTGTCTTTAAATGCTGACCCTGCTGTGCAAAAGGTCCTGTTGTTTTTCGCTCTGTCGGTTTCACACATTGACCGTGACTGTCTGGCCCCGCAGTCCTTGGGGCATTCCAGTCAACAGCTCAACATGTGTAGTGGGAGCTACCACAAAAGGCACACTGGATTCTAAGGAAAACCACAAAAGTTCTGAATATTTCTGGAGGAAATTACTAATGAGGATAAATTAGGCATATTGGACTTCCTGCTATTTCACAAATTGAGAGATTGTGATAATAAGATTTTATCTGAGTTGCACACAAGTCTGAGACATTACACATTTGTGGTTTTGATATGCCGATGGCAAAACCGTATATATTATTAGCTGCTTTTAAATGTGTTAAGTCTTAAAATTCTTTTAAATCACATGCTCAAAGTATCTCTCAGAGGGATAACTTTTTAAATAACTTCACTAAATGTAAAATATCTTCTTGCAGTCTAGTAGTCTAGTGAAAAGGCTTGGCGATCCTTTTCCACGAGAGAGAGTATTTGTGAGCCTGTACGTGTCTATGTGTTCAACTCCCACCTTTGCAATGAGGCCCCTCCACCACTCTGTTGTTGGTGAGGGCCCACATGGAAGCGATTATGCTGTGCAGAGAGTGAAATTACAGAGAGAACCTACAGAGCTGGAGCCCTCCTATTTCCACTCACTCATTCACTTAGATTTACTCACATGAGCACAAGCTCAGAAGCACATACAGCTGAGTGAACGCACGCATGCACAGATAGAGAAAGACAGATGGACACACACATACACACACACGCTCAAACAGGAGCTCTGCTGCCACCTTGCCTGAAGCTGTACATTTCCACTGCTGGCTCTGTTGGGACAAGGCTGCAGTGTGCTTCCCTCTCTGCCTTTCCGTCTCCTGGGCTGGAGTAGGAAGGGGCCGGGGCTGTAAATTCCTCAAAAAGAGCTGCTAAGAGGGCCTCCATTAAAACAGGGGGGGTCAGTGCTCACCAGAGAGGAGCCCACTCAATAAGTCATCATCGAACCCTGAGGCCTTACTGGGGCCCACAGGAGAGTAACAGACTGGATTAGAGCAGTACTACCTCATTCAGTTTAATACATCTACTTTACCTGGAGATCCAGGTGTTCAGAGCACTGCAATGTTGCCTTAATGGGCCACTAAGAATGATTTTACTGTGTTGTAATGTATCTGCAGGGGGCTGATTGACTTATCAATTAAAAGCTTGGTGATTACTTCCACAGCTGTTGAGCTGTTGTGTGGCCTTCAAGGCTCACTTTTTTGCCCCTGCTGCACTGGAACAAAAGTCGCTTTGGGCCCATTGTTATGTCATAACATAGACTGTTTGGATCAGAAAAGGCTTTCCTCAAAGAGCATCTAACAACTCAGAATGACTTCTGGCATTTCAGCACAACATTGTATAGAAAGGGAGAAGATTGGTCAGGATGCAGATCCATTAGTTTCAAAATAAAGGTCATAAAGTTGCCATTATTTCTACCAATGTTGCACATGTCCATGCATATAAGACAAAATATGATAGAATCTGTGTAATTTATTGTTAAAGTACATACACAATAATGAGCAACATATTCCAGATTCATTACAAGACATATGAACATGATGAAACATGACACATTAAACTGAGCGCTTAAGGCTGTCAGTGTATTTGAAGGTAATCCATCATTGTTCATGTCTCAAATTCTTAAGCAGGAAGTTTGAATGATATTACTCTGATAATAATATTTTAACAAACAAACGTCCTGTGTCAAGTTTCCATGGCTGCTCAGCTCAAAATTTGCAACTTAATAAACCACAACTGCATCAAATTTCAGCAGCTGAACAAAGACATGGCTCAACCACACAACACAGTAGCTCAAAACACCAGACACTTCGTCCTTCCTTGTGTTATCATTTGCTACTTGCACCATCACCCCGAAGGTTTACGAGAGTGGCATGGTTGTGTATACACTGTGGTGTCTGGATGCACATTAACCATTCCCTCCCCTCCAAACACACTCCTCCCAGTCAAGCCCATTATTATCCCAGGCGTGCTGCAGGCTCCCAAAATATCTGTCACGCAGCTGTCGGCACCTCTCTGCTCAGCAGCTGGAGAGGCTCTGAGGCACTCCCTCACTTTCTACCCTGATACCATATGCACGCTTGCCCTGAAGGACAAGGGAGGGCAAAAAAAACCCCCAAAAAACTCCTTTAACATCACAGGGTCAGTCTCTTCCAGTTTGTTGTGTTTGTTTTCTTGTCAAAGCCACCCCTGAGTGGTCTATGCACTTATGACCAATAAAATCCCAGACAAATGTTGTATGAGGCATGAAAATGAGCCATGTTAGAAAGCTTGGTGGCCTGAACCCCCTACACAGTTTTTGCTATATTTATGTACGAAAGCCAACCAGTCCACCTTAAAAAGGAGTGCTTAGTAGGTATTGTATAACAGATTCATGTTAATCAAGGCCCATACCAGTTTATCAAAGTTACACTTCCACACAATTTGCCACTGCTATTAAACGATGTGATATAACAGTTTGTGTTTTAGTGATATTCTTCTAAGGCATACTGCCAGTCTAAAACAGACCAGGAGGGCAAATCACCATAGTAATTTTAAAACTAATAAAACCCTTGCAGTCTCTTTTTGTTGACCACCAGTAATGTTAGTTTTTGTCTGGTAATGTAGCTCTTGAACAGCAAAAAACAACTATGGTCTCTGTATGTGATATGATGTTCATATTAACTGGCCTGCAAGACATTTATCATATATTTCTGAGTGAAAAGTATGGCTCTGAATTTAACAAGAGTGAGGCAGACGTTAGGTCAAAAAATAATTTTAGTGGACACAAGATAAATGGAGAAAAGCAGGACACCTCCTGATGGCAACTGTCAGGCCCAGTATTTATGGCTGGAGGCCCTGAATCAAAGTCAGAAACTGAAATGCACATTTAAACCCTCAGTCTCCTGCCAACTTGTTACGCTCCATCCCACTCACAGTGGCCACCTCTGAAAGCAATGATAGGAGGAGAAAGAACATGTTGCACTTCCTGTTGAGTTTTCAAGGGAGAGCAAGACAGATTGATGTAGTGTGCTCTCTGGAAAATCTCAGCTGCTCTCCTATGGTTAGGATAATGTATGACTGCAACTAATCTAGTGTTAGCCTTCAGAGCATGAGTTCTTCTTGAGTTTGTGCCAAGATTTGATTAGAAACAGGCTTGCTACATGTCTGGGTAGTTTCTTTTCTTTTCTTTCTCCCATTTTTCTCTTTTCCACAAGCCTTTGTCCATTTTTAAGCCCCTTCACAGGCCTGATACAGTAAAATTTGTATACAGTTAAAAAAAAGAAAAAGAAAAAAGAAAAAAGTTCATGGTAGATTGGCACAAACTTGAACAATGGCTCCACAGTAACAGTGAGAACACTGGTGCTTCTGACTTACAACACGATCCTTTTCTGACATGCCACAGCCTTCTTCCAATAAGAGCGACATCATAATATTAACTCGAAAAGCATTCTTCCTGTCTTACCCCCGATCCCTGGCTTGTCCCTTCTTGCCCTCAAGCGAGCAGGAAACGGCTGCATGCAAGATTTAAGATCTGAGATCAACAACATGGGAGATGGCTGCCACTGAAAACCTGAGCACCAAGATTAAAGAGAAAAGAATCTATCCTAGATGGCTACCACCAAATCTAGTGCAGTTAACATGAACAGTCCTATACAGCAGGTTTTTGTAATTATAAACCTGAATGTCTTACATTTCCAAACAGCTCTCTGCATGGCAGGTAAGTCTGTGTAAAACTTCCCCAGATGGGTCATGCAACATACACATCAAGATTTACTGAGAGAAAATTACTTGGTGAAAAGCTTTTTTTTTCCTGGCATAAGTTAAATGCAGAGCATCTGATTCCATTTAGTTCTGACGATTTAAGATCCAAAGTTTTAGCTGAAATATTCACAAAATCACAGTCACGTCTCTCCTCATTTGGATCCCCCTTTTCTTCCTTTCTTTGTTGTTTTCCCTTGGAGAAAGACAAAAGCAACCAAATAATACTGAATTTTCCATCATGCTCTCCAAACCTCCCCACCCCTAAACCCTAAAACAATCTCACTCTCTTTACCACCAGCACCCCACCCACATGCCGCTTCTCTTCATTCTCTCACTCTTCATTCGTTTCTCTGCTTCAGTGCAAAGCCAAACAAGCCAGCCATTAAGTTGAGTTAAGCGCAGGAAGTGGGCCTTCGGGCCAGACGGCACTGTTTACAAGGAGCTAGTCAGGTTTCAGCGGCACTTTGAAGTGAGCAGCACACAGGAGACTGTCTGTCACTAGGCAAAGGCCCAGCACCGCTCCACTGACTCACTCACATTCCCCCCATTCATCTGAGCGCAGAGAAGGAGGGAGGGTAAAGGCAGAGGGGGTGTAAGATGGCAGAATAGAAGAGGCACAGGTAGATTTATGGTTTTTCCCCCCTCAGAGTATCTGTTCTTACCTTTAATCAGTCTCACTTGTCTGTTATTACAAGCCATCTTTATTTAACCTCAGATAAGGATACAAGAAAGACAAATATCAACTTGTCCAACAGGTCATGACATTTACAAGAGGTCCATAGGCTATAGGCTCTGCTTTATACTATAGTCTGATACAGAGATTATGTGCAGCATTGTGTGCACCTATAAACCTTCACAGTAACAATATGAATACACACAGTGCTGTATGTGCGTGCAATTCTCAAACGCCAAGAGCCTCTGCTCTGAGGCAAGAGGATCAACTTTCTCCAACACACCCATCTACTTCATGACATCACCGCAGACAAGGTTCGGTTTCAGCCATGCATGGCTTGGGGGATTCCAACTTGGCACAGAGCAGAGTGGCTCCAGAGAAGTAACACTACAGCAAACCTGAACACCCTTGTTTTCTCTTCACCAAACAGGCAGGCAGGAATAATTTCACACCTATGCAACAGCACAGACTTCTCTTGCCAGATGATTCCTGTTGATTTAACCGAGCTCCTCTCGAACAACAGGCAAAAAAAGGTCTCTTGTTTTGTTTAGCACTTGAAGGCGATGTTAGTATGCATGTGTGAGGAAGTCCTCCACCACATTCTTACAGGTTGGCACCTGTTTCTCAGACACAAAACATGTAGATGTGAAATATTTCAGAATATACTGTCAGAGTGGGTGATAAGTTTTTAACAGGAGAGGTGTGTTCTCAGTATAAACTCATTCCCTGTATTTCCCAGAGGGCTGAGGTCTTGTGTAAGAACCTAATTTCCATTAAGAATTCCAATCATCTCTTTTACTGTTGCCTGCCAGTCTGAGGCAACAGATGTTCAGGTGTGACACAACCCTCACCCCCCTTGAGAAAACAACATGGCCGTCCTTTTATCAAAGAAAATAACTTGTTATCAAGACAGTATTTAATTGTTAAAGAATACTGAACATATGGAAGGGCAATGAATTAAAGAAAAACATTAAATACTGCTTTTTCCTTTTACCTAGGAATTCAAAATCAGGCATATGATATAGTTATTTGATGATATCTGAGACTCAGCAGATGTTTTTGGTTAAAGAGGAGTGAAAATACAGTGGGCTGAACTGAAAAGCTTCTTGGACATCATCCAACAGGCTGAAATATAGACATTCTTTTAATCAGTGATTAATAAAAAAGGAGTATGTCTAGATCTATTCTATGTGGCATTTTTACAGTGCAAAAGTAAAGCAGGTACACTGGCAGATAAGGAAAAGTATTTACTTTCTTTAAATACAAATATATAATTTGATGTTTTTACAAATACTATTTACAGTTTCATTTAATTACATGTGAAATGTTTATGGACAGAATTAACAGTTATTCCTCCACAGCTCTTTCTTTCCCCCCGCTCTCTGTGTTCTTGACTGGTGGATCATCACTCCTCTTGAGTTTATGGTGGCTTTAAGAAAAGGCCCAGAGAGGGGGAGGTGAGCATTTCAGCACATGGCATCCATAGCCATGCTTGTTATTTGTTCAGACAGTTAGGTTCAGTCCTTGTTTATCCAGCTTGTCCTTTTGTCAAACCTTAACCCTCAGTTTGGCATGCATGTGTGGCTATAAAGCTGATTCGAATACAAATGTTGTAAGAATTCACGGCCACTCAGTGTACTACTTACCTATCTCATGAGAAACAGGTAACAATACACAAATTAGTCCCACCAACATAGAGATGTCCCTTTATTCTACACAGTGGTCTCCCCTTGTTTGCCATTTGTCAGCCTTGTGTAGAACTTGTGCCAGGAGTGCAGAGTCTTTCCAGACCAGATCCAGAAACCAGAGGTGATCCCCACTATCAGTGTCATCAGGTACTTGATCATATAGACAGTGAAGTCCGGGGTCATGCGGGGCCCGGTCTGCATAGGACAGGGGATTGCCAGGCTCCTGCAGTTATGGCTGACCCAGCTGCGCTCCCAGTGGGGTCGAAAGGCCTGCTCATAGAAGAAGCAGGCGATAACAATGGTGGCAGGGACGGTGTAGAGCACGCTGAACACCCCGATCCGTACCATCAGTCGCTCCAGCTTTTCTGTCTTGGTGCCATCATGTTTCATGATGGTGCGGATTCTGAACAGTGACACGAAACCGGCCAGCAAGAAAGAAGTCCCGATGAAGAGGTAAATGAAAAGAGGGGCCAACACAAAGCCCCGCAGAGGGTCCAGGTTGCTGAGACTGACGAAGCAGACGCCGCTGAGCATGTCACCTTCAATCTGCCCAATGGCCAGGATGCTGATGGTCTTGATGGCCGGCACTGCCCAGGCTGCCAGGTGAAAATACTGAGAGTTGGCCTCAATAGCCTCGTGGCCCCACTTCATACCTGCTGCCAGGAACCAGGTGAGGGACAGGATGACCCACCAGATGGAACTGGCCATGCTGAAGAAATAGAGCATCATGAAGAGGATGGTGCAGCCTTCCTTTTTTGTACCTTGGACAATGGTCTTGTAGCCATCAGGGCTGAAGCTGTCATTGCACACTACCTTGTCCCCCAGGAAGTAGCCAGCTATGTAGGCTATGGAAACCATAGTGTAGCAGCCAGACAGGAAGATGATAGGTCTCTCAGGGTATCTGAAGCGCTGCATATCAACTAAATAGGTGGTTACTGTGAATAAGGTGGATGCACAACAAAGCACAGACCAGACCAGAATCCATAAGCGGGAGAAATGAATCTCTTTGTCAGTGAAAAACATGTAACCACCGCTCCTTGCAGGCTCACAGGGAGCAGCACAATCCGCCTCCTCTAAAAACTTATAATTCAAATAAGGAGGCACTTTGAGAACAGATGGGCATCGGAAAGGCCTCTCATGTGTGGAAACCACTGAGATGTCCTTGGTCCCCGGGACAGGCGTGATGGGTGGGTTGGTGGGGGAGGAATCATTTTGTCCCACACAGATCTGTCCGTCTCCCAGCACAGGGAAGTTCTCACAGCGCAGCCGGTCCGGCCACTGAAAGCCAAATTTGTTCATGAGAGCCTCGCAGCCCTGCTTGGCTCTCTCGCAGATTGATCTACAGGGAGGAATGGCCTTCTCCAAAACTGTGCATACAGGCGCATACATGGAACACAGGAAGAATTTCAACTCCGGCGAGCACTGTACCTTTACAAGGGGGTAAAACTGGTGCACCTCGAGCCCTGCGTCCTCCTGGTTGTAATGGCCCACTAAGTTAGGCATGATGGTTTGGTTATAGGCTATGTCAGTGCACAGAGGTATTGTAATCGGCTGACAAAATCCATGCTCTGGGACGACTATTCCGTTGTCCCCTTGATACTGGGCTGATATCAGCAAAGGCAGCAGGAGTGCAACACACCAGGTCTTGCAAAAAGTCATCTTCCAAAGTTTAAGACAAGAACTTTATCCCGATCAACTTGCTGTAAATTTGTTTAGTATATATCATCAGCTCTGCGAGTCGTTCTTCAGCGAGAATAAGTTTTTAAAGTGAGAAAAATCTGATGGTGAAGACCTGAACGCTGCTCTCTTTGTGCTTGGTCTCTGCTTTGAACGCTGCTGGCTGACTTTTTTCTTTTCGTCAACTTCGATTCCCCCACTGTGGTCAGGTCAGTCATAGTAAGGGATATAACTTCCGGTAAAAACTTTCAAAATAAAAATACTAATAGCCGAACGAGTTACTTGTTGAATGTTATCAGCATAGCACTTAATATCTACAATTACTTCAAATTAGTGTTCACTAATGATAATAATAATAACAACAAAAATAATTGTATTATATCAATTGCATTCATCCATCCATATTGTCTTAATTGTCTTAATACATTATTAATAATGATACATAACAGGTCAAATTAAACACAGCACCACAATAATATTAATTAGAAGTGAACGGCGTTGACACGATCCCAATTTAATAAAGGGCTTACAAAGTTTTGTATGCGGCAACACTTTGGCACAGTTTATGCTTTTATTTTGAAGGAAACGTTGCTCGTTGACTGGTAGCATTTTGCTAATACTGTCAAGTTTGACTCCACAGCTGGATTGCGTGGCCCAACCAGACTTTCAAGTTCTCCTTTGAACTAATATTTTCATGGAAGGAGGTAGACCTCTCCACCTAATGTACTTTGTCCATGTCATGTTCAAGTCCACTTTAAATGCTGACTATCAGTCAATCAGTCTCTATGGATGCAGTTTGGTTCTAGATACTAAATAATTCCGTAAAATGTACTGTTGGATAAATAACTCTGGATTAACTAGATTAAACTGAATTAAAATTACCTTGGTTTGAATTTAATCTCCTTCACTTAAACTGAACTGAATAAATACACAGACTTGAATTGAATATAAATGCAGAAAATACTTAATACAGTGGCGAATAAAGATGGAATTATATGCAAAGTCTAAAATAAGCTCTTTGGGTGAATGAAAAAGTTGTTGTTAATGATAATAATTAATAGCTTAAAACTGGTCTATATAATAATAATAATTAAGGAATACATTTCTGTCATCTATGCTAAAATATATGAACTGCGGTAGGACACATACAGAACTTAACACACATAACTAGCTGCTACAGCATGATTGTGACACCAGTCGTTGCTATGCGATCGATTCTTCTGCTTGACGTTAATTGGACCAAAAATCATAATCCCCAGGCTCAGCCAATGTGGGCTCAGGTCGCGAGGGGTGTTTCGAACTTGTGTGGGGGTGGGGGGCACGAGAGCATTTGAGGATAATGTACTGACAGAGAAGACGACTGTCAAACTCCAACAGTTCCCGTTACTTTGCTTGATGCGGGTAGGTAAGTGTTGAGTATGACGGCTAATTTTTATTCAGATAACTTGGTTTGTTTAGGCGAAGTTAGCCAAACTTGACTGCAGCGAAGGAGTTTTAACTTGAGCGAAAGTTTAGCCGAAATTAGCCAAGTAGTATCGACAACTTGCTAGCTTAAACCACTAACGGCTAAATTGGCGAGCTAGTTCATCTGCGTTCACAGACAAAAGCAGTTCGCTAATAACTCCTACGTGATTCCATACCTCTGTCATTTTTCTTCTGATCAAAACTTTTAGAAAACCTATTTTTCCATGATTCCTTAAAAACAACAACAACACGCTCTCAGTTGTTTATTTGTTCTATGCTTTGATTCAGAGTATGCTGAGACATTACACTGTAAATTTCAGTAACAACTGGAAAAATTGAAGCGTAGTGTTATATATGGTAACATCAACTATTAACAGTGACTCCCTTTTTTTGCCAGGGCAGTAATGGAGTAAAGAAACTCTTCAAGTTCAAGGGAGCTCAGAATGGCATTTGACGGGCATCAGAGCACATTTGCAAATTCACTCTTTCCCACTTACCAGCGTCAGGTAAGACATAATTTTTGGGTAATAGCTATGATATTTTTGTATCATATATATATATGTATGTATATGTATGTATGTATGTATATATATATATATATATGCAGTAGATCTTAAAAGTCTTTAGGCACTGAATTCAGTCCCCTTATATAAGGAATTTTTAACGTGCCCATTGTGTGAAGCTGGAGGAAACGATTAATAATCAGTTGCTCTTTAGATTATTTTGTTGATTCATCATATAGTATGTGAAATACCAGAAAACAAAATTACATTTTAGCAACTCTTAAAGTGATATCTTAAGAAGTAGTTGTTCTATAATTGAATTGATTGTTTCATTATCTACCAACTGACTGATTGATTAAAGAACTGATCATTTAAGCTTTAATTGTCTAATTTGTCTTTTTACTTTCTGTCTCAGCAGTATTCTTAAATAGTTTGAAGCTTCTGTGGCACCTACAACAGTTGTTTCAATAAGTCTGTGTAATTTGCATTGATCTGCCTTGTGTACGGGAGAGAAACACAATAGTAAGATTTTTTCAGGTGAACTTCAGTTTGATTAACTTTTGATTCTCTCTCTTTCAGGCCAGTGTTAATGTGGGTGGTGGAAGCAACAGAAAGGCGACACTGCCCTTTGTTTCTGTCCCCAGTGTCTCACTGCAGGAACAGGACACAGCATCCTACGTGCCCTGGTCTCATAATGCTCACGATGATCCCTGTGAACTTATCAGTTGTTCCCAGAGCAACGTTAAAAGCAGGTATTCAGTTTTATCTATGTTCAGGATAAGTGTGTGATATTCACTTGTGCAGTATAAGAAATGTAGATCAGTCATGTTGGGCAATCACACTGCCGCTCTGTTCTGGATTTTATTCTGTTATTCAGAGGTAGTTTAATATACTGGGTGTAAGACTTATTTTGTAGTTGTCAGCCACTTTGTTAAATTGATGTTTTCAAAGAAAAAAGGAAAGCCAGAGTGCAGTTCTCATGATGTGTTTTCTTTTCTTTTAAGGAAACCCACTGATAACATTGATTGTGACGGGGAGACTGATCTGCAGGGTCTAGTGTCAAATATTTTGGATGAAGCAGATTCACAGGACAGCTACTACAGTGAGGGGTATGTCAAAGTTTAAGGTTTTCACCTGGTAGGGTTCAGTATATAATTTACAATATGCATTAAATGATTTATGGCTTTTATACACTATAATTAAATAACCAAGAATATATTATATAAAATACATATTTGTAGATTTTATGTTCGGTTAAACATATTTTATACATGTTGTATTAGTTTTATGAACATAAACACTAAAGGAAGTCCTCAATTCCTCTTTTAGGAGCCTACCTACATGTAATCCTGTCTGGTCTCCAAAGACATTGAGAGAGGAACTGCTACAGTATTTTCACTCAGAGGGAAAAATGCAACATAACCCGACCTTTCCTCCGAACTATGTATCCCGTGAGGCTTTCAGCAAAGCACAGGCACAGTCAGTGGACAAAGATGTTGAAGAGATTTTTCAGCAGTCCAATGGTCTTGCTATCAATCAGCAATGGCTTTTTAATTTGCCTAATGGAGACAGGGACAACTATACCCTGCGTCCTCAAAAACTGCCACCTGGTCTACCAGTGCCCAACACAGGAAACATACACCTGTCACTGATGCAACAAAGCAAATATGACAACACGTCAGCTGATAAAGACAGAGGAAATAGTCAGCCTGTGAATAATTTCCCTGACTTCAATGATGTCTTTAGACCTCAAAGCGAAATGAACAGCCCCTGCTTTGATCCTTACTATGAAGATCACCATGTCCAGAGCAGTGCCAAGCCCATTAATACTGACCAGTATGTGCCACAAGACATTAATCAACTGGTCAGCAGTTTTCAGTCATTCATGGCTGGTGAGCATGATAGCTTTTGTTGTAGAGACTTTCCAAACATGCACAAGCAGTCATTTGGCATGCTCCATGAAGACAGCATGGTTGAACAATGGAAAATCACCAGTCCTGCAGTGTCAACACAAAGTGCTCCTGCAATGCAGACCCAAAAACAGCTGGGGGGAGAATTTGGGATGGTGCAGAGGGAAATAAATGGAGGAGTGAGAAAACAAATATTTAAACATGATGCCTTTCAAGATCTACCTGGTTTCAGCTCACAAAACACAGAGTACTTCCAGCAATCAGAACCATTCACTGCATCTGTAAACCACTACCAAAACAAGATGACCATGCACAGAGAGAACTTTAATGTGAACATGAATCAGTATTCAAAGCATCACATCCAGCAGGGCCAGATACAGAGCAAGATCAAGCCACATATGCAGAAAGAAAAGAAGATGGGGCATATGTCTGGCTTTCTGGGAGAAGGCTTCTCTACAAGACCTCTAACCAACACTCACATGAGAGCAGGGGATAAGAAACAGGTTTTCTCGCAAAACCCATACTTTGACTTTCAGGGAGGAATGCAGTCTCAGAGATTTGATGGAGAAAACAGCATGGTCAGTGCAGGGAATACACAGCAGTACATGCCTCTCATGTATCCTGTAAGTGACCTCAGAGGGCACTCCAACTTTCCAATCAACTCCAACTTCAGCTCCAGACCCACACTGCCCTATGGAAGTGGTGTCCCTGGTATGGATGTGTGTGATATGTCAGCTAGTGAGTCTGCAGCTTTCAACTCCTACGTCAGTGACATGATGACCCGCAGAGGAGAGAGCTCTCATCATGGCATGGCTTCTGCCATGACTGCTTCACTGGTGATGAATCAAGGAGGATCTGTGATTCAGCTTTACTTCTACCTGGATGAGTGTTATGAGCAGTGGAGGTGTTTGGAGAGGGAGAGAAAGAGGGTATGCTTTCCAAATCTGGTGTTGTATCTACTTAGAGTATGTCCAGGGGTGATTGTCAACCAATATCACAACCAGTGACATTTTAATTTAATAGTAGTTTGTTATCAAAAACATCACATTCTTAATATGGGGCAATTTTGCTGTCATTAGATCAGCTCTAGGTCTTTTACTTTAAAGTGTATGTTTGTATGCACTGGACAGTTTCATGAAAAAGGAATTAACATAATTAATGGCAAAAACAAAGTATCAGCTTGGGATACAAGAAAATGTATTGCATTTTCAGATTCTCATGCACCTTTTTGTATCATCTTTTTCACAGATACATACATTGAGAAAAAATGAAACTGATATCATTACTGTTTCTGTCTTTATGGCCTCTACCAGTCAGTAAATGTGAAAACAGTCTTATCAAACATTTTAGCACTGCTAAACATATGTATATTTCAGTTTTAATTTACTATGGGGTTGTCACTTAGCCTGAAAGAAGAAAAATAGCGGATTTTGTTGTGCAAGTGTTAGGTTGTCATGTTTTCATTTGTTTTATATTTTAGACAGAGGTCATCCTTACCAAGACATTCCTTGGGAAACGAACTACAGCAGTGACCAACACTACCCTTCCCAAAACTCCACCAAACCCCACGAGAGTCGACCACCTCATTGTTAAACAGATCAGAGAGCAAGCAAAGGTGAGAGCCTTGATTAAATTGCTTCCATACTGACATCTACAGGTGAGTTTTGTCAGAGCAGCTGTCTTATGTGCTGAAGGTGTGCAGCTTTATTTTGCATGTTTTAATTCAGTAATATCAACCTTTCACAGTAGAGGCCTTTGGAACTTGCTTTAGTTTTCTTTAATTTGGATCTTGTTTAAAAACCATACTTAGACCTAATTAAGATTAATTAATTAATTGGTGATATATTAACCATTGATGTCTGGTTTTTAACTGTACATTTTGTGAATTCAGATTTTAGATTATTTTAAATGTACGAGTATACCACCTTTCTGAATGAGTGAATCTGTTGAAGAAAAAAACAACTTGAATAATAAATGGAAGAAATCCATTTCTAAGACCTGAGGGGGAAATATAATTGTTATTTTTGTGTGCTGCAGGTGGCAAGTCTTCTGGACAGGATGGAGTGTTTGCGTAACGTTCCCCTCCATATCAACATCCACACAGCACTGAACAAGCATCATATGGCTATTTGCATCACCCAGGCAAGACGCAAAGAAGAGATTGCCAACATGTCCAAACACCAGCGGCAGAGAGCTCATTTCACAGAGGACAGAGGTAACTCATATATTGCTATACTCAACATGCATTCCTTGTGCTGATATGCTGCCAGTCCTAATTTGCCTCGGTTTCACAGACATCCTGTTGTTGGTCATCGCACTGAAGGACCTAGCTACTACCACAAGGAAGGTCCGCACAGCCCTGTGGTGTGCTCTCCAGGTGACACTGCCGAAACCTGTCAAAAGGCAGGACCACTGTGTTAACAAGGAGGCCACAGGTGGAGAGGGGGGCTCCTCTCCATTTGAGGGATACACTTTTAAG
This sequence comes from Lates japonicus, assembly GCA_033238685.1. Lineage (NCBI taxonomy): Eukaryota > Metazoa > Chordata > Actinopteri > Centropomidae > Lates > Lates japonicus. The sequence goes on from BRZM01000007.1 coordinate 4,811,234, forward strand.
TTGTGATTTAGCAGGCAACAAGCATGAGTTAAGGGCCTTAATTAAATTAAATCCCCATTTATAAATTTCCCACAGGCAACAGGGTGATGTAAAAACAGCTGTTTTTATAGTCTATGGTGACATTTTACCTGCAACACAGTGATCACTGCAGAATATGAGATGAATGAGATTTGTTTGATGATGGCTGCATTTTTTGGCACCAGGGAGCTTCAGGTGGCTAACTTTGGTTGTGTAGGAATTGCATGAAATGTAATTTATCCTGGTGCATCTTAACTTCATTTCATTTAATTAGTGTCAGTTCCAAATTAACGTGAATCTTGCTCCATCACCGTTGTATTTAAAGGCACTATTTATGTGGAAGATTTCAGTGAATTCTTCATTGTTTTACTTATTTATTGGAATGTAATGGGACCTCAGTTCTGGGTATTCCCAAGCAATAATTGAATCATAAGGGCAGTAGTTTATAGTGAACATGCTAAATCTTAAAATGTTTTCTGAAATGTTAAGGTTGAAATTAATTTCTGCAGCTTCAGTTTCTGTTATGTAACCATAACATGCTTTAATCAGAAAATAAGTTGTATTTATCTGCAATTTGGTGAAGTTTGAACTGTCAAACTTTTGAAAAAAAAAAAAAAAGGTTCAATGTCTTAAATATAAATGTATTAATCACATTCTCCAAATACACATACGGTTTGAAAAATATCATTCCTATCAGTGATATGTAACTAATAGCTAAGTTAAAATATATTTAAAAAAATATTCTCTGGGTGCAGTTTAGTCTTGCTTTATGTCAGTAGTTTAAAATGCTCATGCTAAATTATACAGTGTTTTGTGAAACATCTCAGTTAGTTCCTGAATTTATGACTGTAATCAGAAAACTCTTTTATTTATTTGCTACTTAGTCAAAAGTTTGAACTGTAACGTAAGAAAAAAAAATTATTGTTGTGTTTTAACTTAAAACGTATCACTTTCCATTAGATTTTCAGATCGTATTATCAAATATCCTTATCAGTGAAATGTGACTGTTTGTCAGTGAGGGACCAAAGCAACAGGCATTAGTCTTAAAGCTTATTCCGTATCAGTACTTCTCTGACTATGCTTACTGAATGACCAGGGTTGTTCCATTCCCTGTAATTTTAATGTTCATGTTTTGTTTTCTTTTGCCTTGTTTGTTGTTCTGTAAACTGAAAAATAAAGATTTCAAATTTGCTGAAAATGTTTTTTTAATTGCTTTAAAAAGATGATGAACCTCATTATAAACATTCAAATCATGGTACATGTCATGATATTTGAGGTATAATTTAACAACCGGTCCTTTGTTCTTATTGTCAGACAAAATGCATAGTCAGTAAAACTAAAACCTAAAGCACTGAAATGAAAGTGAGAATGTTTGACATGAGGACTTGCCTGTACTTAGAGGTTGTGCAGAAATGAAAGCCATTTGTAAGATATTGGCACAGAGGAAAACTGCTAAAAACTCTGTGGATTTGCTTTGATTTGACTGATTTTTATCACAGTCAATCCAATTTATGCTTTAGATGAATACTTTGATTATCTCAGGGGTAACTGTGTCAAAGGTTAGCTGAAGCATGTTTTACACTTGCTAGAATATTGGCAGACTTAAATAGGCAACTATTTTTTAAATCATCATCATAGAAAGATTTACTGCTTTATTCCTAGACCATGTCCTTCTGTGTCTGCCCATATTAGCATCCAAGAAAAAAAAGAGGCCAGAATCTTGGACCTGCACAACATCCAGTACATTGTTTACACAGTATGAGTTGCAGAGTGATTAACAAGGAGGGTCTGATGAAGTCATGTTCACATACTGACGGTGCCAATGAGATTTAGCTAAAAAGAGGCAATGACTGTTGTAAACCTTTTCATATACAAAGTGTCCTTTCTCTTGGTTTTATCTTTTGCGTTCACCTTTCTGTGTACGCTTCTTCTCCTTCTCTTTTCTGTCTTGTTTGGCTAGTTTATCCTTCTCCCGCTGCATCTTGTCCATTTCCTTCTTCTTCTGAGCATCTTCGCGAGCCTGTTCCCGCTTTTGCTTTTGTCTGTTTAGCACCTCTTCCACGTTGGTGTTCTTGAACAGAGCTGACACTTTGAGTAAAGGACAGCTGGATGACAGCAAAAGTATTCTGCCAATGTATTATTACTACATATTACTACCATGGAGGTGTAAATGATTGGAAGTGCGTTGCGTATTCAGGATTCTGCAACTATTCCACGTGATTTTATATAGCCTCTGATCATACACAGCTTTAGAAAGGATACACTTCTCATTTCCTGCGATGTGATTTCCACTTGGTGCCTCCTCGTCTTCAGCTTCAGTGTGTTTGTCAAGGAAACAACTGAATATTTCTGAAGGAAAGATTCACTGGATGAGAAAACATGAACACAAAATATTTGCTATCTTTTCCCCTTAAATATGGTCATGAGCATTTTTCCTGCACAGTCAAAGAAACATTGGTAACTGAAGTGAAAAATGATGGATCATTCTAGCAAGTGCGGCCTTTCTGCCATTACAATTAGCAAAATCAAGGATATTCCTCTTCATCTGTTACGTTAGCGTATTGAGCAAGGAGGGCTTCTTTCCTTTTCTTCGTCTCCTCGGACACCTCCTTCTGTTTCACCACAATCTGAGCTTGCTTTTCTATCATGCTGGCGATGGCTTGGACCTCAGCTACAGAAAAGGAATGACAGAACACAAAAACTGTAAACAATCCACAATAACATTTTGTACTTTGTCTCACAATAAAAGTACCTGCTTTTTTGGCATCAACACGAAGGTACATTAACAAGAAGTTGCCACAAGGGCATCCATCTAAACTTGAGGCTCCAGACAGCATACACACTGTTATGGGTATGCAGACAATAAACAGTCTCTTTCCAGTAATAACACAAAACAAACTTGGTGGAAATGACTTTTTAGCATAAACACTTCCTGAGACCACAAAAAACTTTCTGCAGTCTCAGGAATTGCTTTTGCTTATTTTTTTTTCTGGGAATGTTAATCTCTCTCCGGGACAAAGTGTCTTCGCGCAGTCTCCTCCAAACTCAAAGCAAACAATTTAAAACTCAAAGAGCTAATCCCTCTGTATGTTTAACTGGTATTGAAAACAGACTCAGTAGCAAGCTGTCTTTGCTCTGTTTAGTCTGGATTTAAATAAGTTGATGAGCCTGCTGGCTTGATTGTGGACTGCTCCCTTTTGAAATGATTATTATAAATGCTTATATAACTGTATAGCTTTGACTGTATTGTTGTAAATTTGTAATGCTATTATTTTAGTTGATTAATGGTTGCATTATACCTGTAAAGTACTGTATGTGGATGTTCTGCAAGATTCCCAAGATGCTGCCAGCCTTGATAACTTGCTGAATTTTTATTGTGACTGACAAGGTCTCTTGCAGAAAAAAACACCTTACATTTCAATGAGTGTGGGAATGCGGTTGAATCAAAGTTACGTAAATACCATCATCAGCACTTCTTTTGGCCGACGATCGGTTGCAACACTCTGTCCACTGCTTGATGATCTGTTCGCAGACATCTTCCACGGTGTCCTCATCCTGCACACAAAGGACAAGTAACAGTTATGTTTCTTAGTAACAGCTCAACAATTTTACATACTCAGTACATGATGTATTCAGTGGCACTGTGACCCCAAGTTGGCCTTGTCTGATACAGCAGAACTTTTTCAATTCATCCTAAATGAACACAAGGTTAAATACACAGTATATTAGCACATAACAGTCCATTAAGCAAAATTAAACACAGCTATGCCAACGCGTCACTTTAATACATGCTACCACGGATTTTGGAGTATTATTTCTGAGCCGAAAAATGTCAAACCACCTTTATGAACTGTACTGAGCCACACTTTGCTTAGTGTGTATCGGTGCTGCTCAAGACCACGATTACGTAAAATCTGCAGATTGTTGAATGGGGTGTGGTGTGGCAGGAGAGTTTTCTCGCATTGCTAGCTGTGGTGCGTGGACCTAAGCTGAAGATACACTGCCGTGTCTAACGTGGACATCTTGCTCCACAAATGACAGCTGATATCAGCGCTGTCATACCACCCGGTCTACAAGACATGACAGACAGCAACAAATGAGCCAACAGCCTCGGCTGAGCGGGGCACGCCGCTTCGGATATTCACCAAAAATGCTGATAAAATCCCTTGAAGCGCATCCTCTTTCTCCTCGTCACTCTCCTCCTCTTGCAGGACCCCTAAAATGTACGCCCCGTATACCTCACGGTCCACTTCTAGCGAGTCTAGCCGATCATTTAGCCAGCGTTCAAACTCCCCGGTGTCTGTCTCGGGCGCAGCCATCTTGGCCCTTTGAGGTCTTTCGATGGCGAACGGCTGTCCTTTGTCTGCCTGTAAAAAAAGGTTAAAAAAAAAAAAAAAAACCCGAGCATGCTTGAAATTTCAACTTTATTTGTACTAATGACCAGGTAACCGTCGAAGTTCAGGTAGCTGAATCACGTTGGCAGTAGTTTGGTAATAAGCTAATGTACAAATTTAACAGCAGGTGGACAGACCCAAAGTTAGCAAAGAATTTGTAATGTCAATTGCCAACATAAAACAACTCGAGGAGGCGTTTTAAAGTCCTCATACACGTTCTGTAAGTCATGTTTTGTGGCATGTTCATGTTACCTGTGCATTTACAGCTTTTCTTAATTGTTAGCATCTCGGTTAATAGTCATTTCTACAATCATTACATCGGTCTATGCATTTAACACACCATTTTTCTTGTAAAATGGTCGTAACATACGTAAAAAATGGGGGCACGATTCTAATTTGTATTTCTGTGTCAGTTCTCAGTATGAGTAAAATTTCCTGTGTAATTTTCACCATTTTCAACCTAACGTATGTAGTTTATTCTCGCAGTCAAATAGCGACAGCTGTTGCGTTGCACTAATTGCACTAATTGACGTTAAATAGTAAGTGCTCCAGGCTCTCTGGCCACAACATTTAATCAGCCTTATAGCTAAATGGTTAAAAATGCTTTATCCATTTCCAATATCTCAGACTACATGTATATATTTTTTTCTTCCTCTGTCTCGCCCTCTCTGACATCTACCTGTTCCACATTGTTCCAATTGTTGAACCTATTTTGCTGCCTGTGGAGTAAATCTGAGAACTGAAGTTCATGAGTACCACTTATAAGCTAAATTACAGCTTGTAGTCTATGAGCACACGTCCTGTCAACTACTGTCTGTTTGAACGAAAATGTCTGTGATAACTTTGTCATACTGCTAGCCATGCTTGTTAAATTGATTTCAGCAGCCAAAATTTCAATCAGCGCTAAATGCCCAGTGTTGGCAGGCACGTAAGTACCCTGGGATATTGCCATGAATCCCAAAGTTCTTGATTGAAAATTAATGTTCGATTGTCCCACAGTTTACAGAAGTACTTGCGCACTCACTCGTAGGCTTCGAGCACCAGGCATGCCAGTACTGGTCTAATTGAAATGCTGATTTCAAAATAATCAGCTATTCTTTTGTAATTCAGTGGGCTGCTGGCAGTCAAACAGCCCTTGGCAGAACATAATCATTATCACAACGTACCCAAATACTGAAAAACAGTTTGTTTCCACTAAGTAAGAGGAAGACTTCTTTGATGACTAACTTGTATGATTGCAAACCTTTGAGAAGGTCCTTGTAGTGCCACATTGGCTCCGAGGTTAAGTGTAAGGAATTGCTAATACATGAGTATGATAAGTCACTTCAGGTTACATTTATTTTAAGCTTTCACCACTAACCTTTGCATTACCTGGGTCCCTGTCTGTGCAATGAAATACAGATGTGTTAATGTCAAGTGTAGTGTAAAGAAGCGTGACATTCTGCTTTTAGCCACTGGGTGGAAGTAGAGGACACAGATTTGTTTTAATGACAAAGACAGAGGGTATAGCTGAGGCTTAGATTTAGTTGCATGACAGTAGTTTGGGGCTTATTTAGTGTGCGATTCATTGCAAATTGCTCCATGCATGTGCATCAGACTCACTTTGTTAAAGTATAGTTGTAAGCAGAGCTTTGGAGCAAGAAAATAAATGCCCTGCCAGCTGTTTGTTCGTCCTCTTTCATTTGACACTGGGACAACAGACAACACCTCCCAGCTGTTTGAATATATTAAACAATGTTTCCATGTGAATAGCTTGATCCTGCTTCCAGAAAGCACTTTGTGCAAGGGGGGTTATTAGTTACCCCCCCCCCCCCACACACACACACACACACCCCACACCGCTTAGTTGTACCCCCAGCGCACACACACACACGCATGCACCCCTTCCCACTGCTCCTACATAATGGCTTCACACGTCGCTGGCCTTGCAGTAATGAAGTGTGAAGCTTCTGTAACACCACAGGGAAGCTACCGTGTGGAACTGTACTCTCTATTTTAGTGCACCACCTTCAATTCCTTACAGCCCAGATATATTTGCTCAAATATTTTGCTCTTTTTATACTTTCTACTGGCAAAATTCAAACTAACTTTCATCAAACACCCTTAAACAGTTGTGAAACCAGGCTGATAAGTTGGTGCATCATGCTCAGTACTTACTTTTGTGCTTTTTTGCTAATGGTGTTTGGCTGATGTTTTAAGTTTGACCGCAACAGACAGAATGTGTGTTTCAGCTGCATGTTTTGTATTAATTTTAACCATGATTTGAGTACCATAATGGAAAAAAATATTAATAGCTAAAAAGAATAAAAATATAGAAAATAGGAATTTGGTTTCCAAAGCTGCAGCTTTATTAAGGTCTGTTGGTGCTCAGTTGTCTTGTACCATTGTAGTTAGTGCAAAATGGCACATTAATTTTATGTGTACTAGCTGCCAAAATACTGTAGTGCCCTGTTAACAAAGTGGTGTGCAAGTGAAAAGGAAACTGCCATTACAACAGGCTGGCGTATTCATATCTCAGGCTGAGGGGCCCAGGGTCGATGCATAATGCCATTGCCTCTCTTAGTATTGTGTAGCTTTAGGACGCCTGTCCTATTTATATTGAGGGGCTGTGGATTGATGCGAAATGACGAGGGCCGGGAGGCGGCTGAGTGGGTGGGCATCCACATGCTCCGCTCCACAGGCAACCCTCTACTTCTATACACACACACACAGATACACACTTGTCTTCATGTCCCAATGCCACCAGCCTTAGAAAAGCCCTACAGTCTCAATGTGCAGTGTCCTCTCTCTGTCAACATATCCTCTATCCCAACGTTAATGTGACAGAATATAACCAGAGCTCAGAACAACCAGGCAGTGCAAAGCAATGAAAAACAGCATGTGTAACAGACTTGTTTCTTCATCTTCTCTAGCATCAGATGGTAACTCGACTTGTGGCGAAGCTGAAAGTTTAAAATGTAGTAATTCTGGTGAATAAAGCTGTTAAATCAGCTGATTTCTTTGATATGTGGTATTGCAGAGATCTGGATTCACACTAACAACATCTCAGTTAACTTACATTGGAGATGACTGAGTGACATCGAATTAATGACAGCAATGTAATATTTCATTTAATAGGACTGGAAGTGCTATTAAATCTCTGATCAATTTTTATAATTTCAGAACGCACAGTAGATGACATCGGTGATCTAACCTGTGAGACATGATGGGTGGGTGGACACCAAATGAGGAACAAGTCACTGGTGCTGTTCAGAGAGTTTATCAACAGTAAGTACGACCACACAACATAATAATTCTAATGATTTTAATATGTTACTTTGCATTTGTTGTTAATTGTTAAGGCATCGTAATTCTGTTCTTCTGTTTTTATCCCCTTCCCCTTTTCATAACAGACATGCACACAAACTCTTGCTCTTGCTCACTCTTCTTTTTCAGTTTCCAAGACAGTTTCTATATTAACTGTTAGAGTAGCCAGTAATGTCAGACGTCTTAAGCACAAAAGTAACATTGAGCTACTGCATTGTACATCTATCAATGTCATGTTGCTGTTGTTATATAATATTGGTTGCTTAGTGATTCTGCAAGACAACATTAAAGCTTATCAAATAGTGGTTGCCAAGAATGCATCACTGCATTAATTGTGTTAAGGGTTTTAGTTATTTCATGTTAGAAAAGTTACTTAGGAGTTTTAACAAATTATAAATCATTTGTTTAAAGTCAAAGTATAAAATTGCATTTTCACAGGGGTTTATGTCCTGAAATATTTCTTTCTTGGCTGGGGGCAGTTGCTAGGCAACCAGTAGAGACTCCTCAAAGTTACTGTTCCTCACCAAAAAAATAGCCTGACACATAAAAAAAAATCAGCAAATTGTCATGTTTATGCTCAAGGCTAGCTATTTTGCCTGTTTCCCAGTTTTTGTGCTAATCTTAAGCCAGCCAGCTGCTGGCTATGGTTTCATATTTACCAGACAGACATAAGATTGGAGTCAGTCTCATGAAACTCTCTACCAGCAAGTCAATACGCATCTTTCACAAACTGTGGAACAATTCCTTTAAAAGGTGAAATTGAAAAGTTCCTAGTGTCCTCCTTCACAGAGCAGCAGCTGTGGTCACCTTGAATTCGTGGCATTTACAGTGTGCACTATGAGAAGTTAGATTTTCGCAGAGTGTTGTATCCATTGATACTTCTAACAGGACTTCTGTTTTCAAACAGTACAAACGTGGTGTCATTAAATACACAGCTTCTATTTGTTGCTCACTCAGCAGAAACAAATGGAAGCATCATTGTTAATACCTGTTTTTTTTCTATGAATCTTTTGGTTCAGGGATGGTGTCAAGGCACTTCTGTTGAAAAGTCTGAGTAAAGATATGAGTGGTGTTGATGTCAAAGCCAAATTGTAGGTCCTTGTTGATTTGTCTAGTGCAGTCTAAAGTTGTCAGATGAGTGACTCAAGCCTGACCTGAGTTCATAGCTCTGATGGATAAAAAGGAGCCCAGTCATTAAATGAAAGATGGTTTGTTTGACTTGTTAAATGATCTGTACAGTGCCTGGATTTCAACTTCAGTGGCTACACAGCGGAGATCTGCAGTGGTTCGCCAGTTTGTTAGAGCCCAGCGAAGCCAAGTCTCTTTGGAGGGGAAAAATTAACTTGAGCTAATAGCCAAGGGAATTATCTGGTTATGTGTAATGAGGGCTCTTATTAGTAGTTATGCGTCTATCAGGTTGAGTGTGCTGGTGGTGGACTTCCCACATCTCCCTCTCAGGAGGCATGACGCTTTCTCTCTGCTCCTCTAGCTTTTCAGCCTGAATTGTAGGCAATTAAAACCCTGCCATGTGAGCTTGGAAAAAAGGTAATGAATATGGAACACTAACTCAGAGAAGTCCGGAGAGACCGCTGGTCGAGTTCTGAGGGTTCCTTTCTCCAAATCATTGAAAAGCACAAAGACCATTTGACAGTGTTTCTTTTTTTTCTCCCGTCCCTCACTTGGTGTGCGTGTGACTCCCCAAATGGCGGCCCATAGGTTTTAAAAATGCGAAGCCCATTCTTTCCAGGTTGGTGAACTTCTGTGACCTCTGGCAGTGAGGAGAAACTTTTTGTCGTGGGTTTGGCGCCCTGCCTGGATGACTGTGCCAGCTCTTGCCGCTTCTGAGCAGAACAGAGGAGTGATGGGAAGGGGGGGCTGAGGGGATGCGTCTAGACAGCCAAGTGGAGGAGGGCAAATATTTAGCCATGCCACTTGGGGAGGGGATCCAGGCCTCCTCCCCCACTAAGGCCATGCCTCTTAGCCACAGAATCAGGCCATGTCTCTATCCTGCTCCCAGTGCTGCTTCACACTCTGTATTCAGGGTCACGGATCTCATTTCTTGGATAATATTTCAAGCTGGCCACAGATGGGGAATTAAATTGAAGACCAGGCTTGGTATGGGGCATAAAGGATAGGTTTTGGGGGCTTCTCAGAGAGATGATATGAAAAAGGAAATGGATACTGTAGATTTAGCTGCTACTTTTAAGGGTCTCTGTAAATGAATGCATGAAACGCTGACTGAGTTGTGTGCTCACTAAAAGCGGAACAACCCCCACAGTCGTCACTTATTATCCATTGTGACACATGCGTCACCTCATTTTAAAATGAATTGTTGTTTTGCTGTTGATAGCTGAATGCAATTTTTCCCCTTTCCCCTTACAAAACAGTGTCAGGGCGACATTTGACGGTACTATAGGTGTTTACATGCAAGCTCCAATATTCCCCCTAAAATGGACTGCCAATCCAAGTAAATTCCCATGGATTTCCTCCCCGCCTATGCCACATTTGAATAAGTCTGTAATCAGATGAATTGCTGTCAGATGACTGCCTAACAAGGCCACTCAAATCAGGGTAAATATTGACTCAAGCGAATCAGCACATGACAGTTTATGGTGACACCACGTTACCACACTGACAACAATACACATCCGTCTGTTTCTGTCCTGGCAGGAGGGTGACACAGAGGGGAAAGTAGAAAGTTGGGGAGAGAGGGAGAGGGAGAGCGGTCCGACGAGGCTTACGCTCATTGGTTCACGCTGAATGTTGGTTGGTGCTGCAGACTGGCGCTGGTGGCGCATCTGCTGATGGGCTGAGTCAACCCCACTCTACTGGTAGCCGTCACTCACCCACACATCAGACAGCGCGCTCCAGTCTCACACCACCTGTGTTCGCACAGTGTCTTTATGATGATCTGTCTCTCTGGCCTCTTACTCCTCATCTGGCCCCTCAGCTGTTTTATGTTTTGTTCTGATGGGACAAGGCTTAACACACATGCATGTTAAAGAGGAAATCCATCAAAAGATTTTTCCTCTAATCATCGGTAACCATCAAGCAGTGCTGAAATAATTATTTGATTAATCAATAATTTTATCGTCAGAAAAATGTACCTGTGACAGTTTTGATGGTAGAATAAGTATTTAAGTCTTTTATCAAGTGAAAGGGCCCATACATGGGCTGGTTAGAGCTTTGCTTGGACTTTCACTTTCGTGTCATTGTAAATTGAATGTCTTTATGGTTTTTGGACTATTGTCAGTGTTGATAATGTGGGACCTTGGATATTCATTTTATTCATTTATTAATCAAAAATGATCATAGGTCCACTAATAATCATTCTTTGCAATAATTTGAAGTCTTGTGTTTACAAGTATTAACACAAATTCAAACATTTCAGCATTATTTGTCAGTTTCTTCTGACAGTTGTGTAAATTATGGTCAAATCAGAACAAAGCTTGCAAATATTTCCACTCACTGCCCTTTGCCATGTAAGATAATTGAGTTCCAAACCACTGTTACAGCCTGAGGTCAAAGAAAATTAACCCCCAGCCACAATATAGTTAGAGTCACAATAAAACTCCTGGTGGAACAGGATAGTGAAATTTGTCTTTCTCTCTCTCTTCTAAAGCACACCGCCGCATATTTGGTGAATTTTCAGCATGTCACACAGGCCTAATCTCATCAACGCTAGATACATATTTGTAGATCCCACCCTTCTGAGTTAATAAAAGCATTTGTGTCACTTTAATGTAAAGCCTTGCAGGGCTCACCCATCTGTCTACAATTGCGCTATTACAGTGTGTGTCATCAGAGTCTACAACAGCAAATTACAGCTTATTAGTACCAATACCAGCAGTGACAACATTTATCAAGGAAAACATCTCCTGCTCTCCCTAATTGTCCCCCTCAGGGCCCACTGTTATGTGGACCGGTATCGACGGCCAAGCAGTCATTAGAACATCACACTTGAGCTGACGAGCAGAGAATTCAGGGGACATGTCCACCCTGATTGGTTAATTTGATGTGAGTAGAATGACACTGCGTCTGGAGCCGATGAGGTATTTATAGTCTGGGCGAGGATATCCAGACACCCACCGTTGGTGTGTGTGCTTCTATTTTGTGAACTCCAGATAGAGTGCGGCCCACGGGGGTTGGTGGTGCAAGCGAGGCGGGCCGGGATATGAATAGCTGGCAGTGAACAGGGTGCCGGAGGTGGAAAGGGCAACGAAGTTTATGTGTCAAAGAACAAGAGCGAGTAGCTGATATTCAAGTATATCTGTCAGTCTCTCCTGGCCTGTGAGAGTGAGTGACAAAGGGCGCAGGTCTGTCTGGCCTGTCTGAGCTGTTTTGTCTCTCCTCAACAATGGGATCTTGTCTGATGCAGATACGGCCTGTCTGTCACTTTTACTTACTGATATTTTGTCACTTTTTGTCTGTGCGGCCAGTTCCGCGTTAGGGCGGCTCATGCACCCTCACATGATTGTCTGTGTGTGTGTGTTTCTGTCATCAGATTGTGATCTCCAGTCAGGTAGAATTGTCCCTGCTGCTGCCCTTTGTTCATAGTGATACCTCCCTCCTGCCACCTTCCACTTCACACCGCTAACATCCTCAGGGAGTGACAGATAGAAATCAGAGTCTAAGCCGGGCTCTCAGTAGCTCAGCACCCGCTCAATGTCTGCTCCCAAATGCTGCGATCTTTTAAAAAGACTTTACCTGTAAACTCCGAGACACCTCCCAGCCCACATCTCCCGTTGTCAGGTTCCCACTACTATCTGCTACTGTAGAATTGCACACTAAAGCAATTTGCCTCAAGTGTCCACAGTCTTGTCTCTTTCACCCTCACACCAGGAGCTTACATCCCATCATTTTCCACACTGAGGACCATGCACGTAAATCATTCTATTTTCCCATTTGTTCCAGTGATCAAGCCAAACTTTTCGTTCCTGCCAATTAAAAGGCTTTGATGTCTATCTGTGGAATGGGTGAGGCTAGAGAAGCATCTCTCTTCTGCTGCCTCTTGGCTACCAAAGGCCAGACTTGTGCTGGCAGAAGATAATCAGCAGTTCTCACACAAACAAGATAAAAAAAAAAAAGTGAGAGAAGGATTTACTCCCATCCTGCCTGTCAGGCAACCCACTGAACAGACAGGGGAATTATTTTGGCAGCAACACTAATGTGGTGATGGTTGTTGTTTCCTAAACTGATTTCCTTAATCCTCCACTTGTTCCACGCTTTGTAAACATGGGGGCTTGATTTTGTAATCTGGGAGGTCCCATTGACGCACAGATACACGTATACAACACACGCACACACACATGCACACACACTCCAACAACTTGTCCCTCTAACCCCCTCCTCGTCAGCCACTGCCCTAATTAGTCAGAATTAAGACGAATGCCTGGGCCTCCCACGATCAATTGGTATCGAGCGGACCTTCGCTCGCCCCTGCCTGGGGGCCTCTCTCGGCCGGCAGATCATTTATATCAATCGGTTTTGTTTTTCTTTCCTTCCCCTTTCCCATTCTTCCGTCCACCAAGTGCAAGGTTCGGTCTATTGGTTAGCGTGCAGAATTAGACAGCAAGCAAAATGGCAAAGTCTGCTGCGTTAACCGCTACAGTTGTATTGATGTCATAGGGACACAATCTTAAAGAATACTCAGGGACACATTTGCCTGTCACATGAATATGTGTATGTGTTATCATATCCGTATGTGGGTGAGTATTTGAGCATGTGTTCATGCTGTCTTCTTTTACTAACAAGCTCACCCTTTAGTAGTAGTAGCAGTCCCTCTTCTCTGCCCTTTGCTCTTCTTGATGCCCTTCACTCAAATAACTCTCTTCTCTCTCTCTGCCTTTACTACTTGTTATGCTAGTTTAGGAGATGCTTTCATTGTTACATTGATTTATCTAATTTGGACCAAGTTAATCTTGCAAAGGGATGTTCTGTATATCAGTTTGTCTCCTACTGTATGTATCTTGGCTCCTTTTCCTTTACACCCATTCTGTCATTGCTTTTGTGCCTTCTTGATTGCCAGCCCCTGTGTGTGGATAGAAGCAATAGCAACAGGCCGGACACTAGATGTTTTGCCCTGCATGCACACAAAGGCACTGTAAAACACTGTACATTTCTCTTTTAAAATAAAAAGAAAAGAAAGAGAAAAGACAAACATCCTTAACATGTAGCTTTTTCTTGCAAAGATCAGCTGCTTCATGTCCTATTTTTTTTTTCTTTTGTGTTGCGCTGCAGATGTGGCTGATGCCCCCACACACCAAAAAATGTGTTTTTCTAAACTACTTGAAATTCAGTGAGTTAAACACTTAAAGTTGTAGTACATTGCAGGTGCAAAAGTCTGCACATGGGGTCAGGACGATGCAAGATACAGCCCTCATCTCCCTGGTTTTGTTCTCAGAACCACTTCTCCGTGAAAGTTTTGTTTTATGTGTTTCCAAACCATTGTTTACTGGCAGATTTTTTTTGTTTCTGCTGTAACCTGCTTCTTCTTGTTTTTCCACTCAGTCCTAGAATCTACTCCTGCAAATGTTACACACAATACCAGTGAAATTCTCATGTTATTCCTGCATTATTCTTAGGTCTACTCAGACATAGCACCTTAGGGAAATTCATTTATAGGACAAATTAAATAGAGAAAAGGAAAGGGTACAAAAGCACACTTTTATTAGTTCCTTTCCTCCAAGGTTAATGGTACAGTAGTGAACTGCCACTTACAACAGACATAGATCCAGTTTGTCCTCTGTGTGCGTCTCTATGGGTCACTGAGTGTGTACTTTGGTGTTCTTTATGCCAGTGTTACATGAGAGTGTTAGATACTGACTGCTTTTACCCTGGAGGCGAGCTCAGACCTCTCAGGTCGGCTGCCTCTTCATGTTGCATGCTTTGTGTGCATGCCTGGCGCATTTGTGATGTTGCAGAGACAAGCGATGGCAGTCCTGCATGTATATGGTGCCAAGCTTGGATGGTACACCACAGCACTTTAGCTGTCCATGAGTTGGCAGCTGGCTCCTTGGTTAGTGGCCTCCATTCTGCACACCAGAGTGTGGCGGTATGCCTTTGGTGCGATCCACTTGGAGCTCAGTCCGGAGGAGTAAACCTTGGCTAACTGACTTAAGCTATGTGGCTAAGCTAAGATGAACCTCAGGCTGCAGTTAAAGCTTATGTGCACCAAGTATGGCAGTGCCAGATGAGCTCTCTATATCTGCTTGAGTGTCCATTTGTTGTGTGTGTTTTGTGTGTACATGTATATGGCCTTTGAAGGGGCTGAGTGGATGTTTTTAGTTGGGCACTCTGAGTCCCCATCTCCCTGACTCATCCCCGAGGCCCTGGTTGTCCTGGCATAACGACCCTCTGTCTCTTTCCCACATACTCTGTTGATCTGTCTGTTTCTTTGCCACCTGCTATTGAGAGACAAGGACCAACAGACTTCAACTGTGCTGTCTCATTTTCTTCAGATACTGCTGGAGAGAGCCCTCATATGTACAAACACAAACCCTGCTCTGTATTTCTGCTTTGAACTCGAGGTCGTAGGGGATATAAAAGAGAGAAAGAAAAACACAGGGAGGGAGGGGGAGAGTTGCTCTATTGCGTCTTTATGGATTAATGGGAGGAAAAGTGGGACTATTAATCCTCCTCTCTCCCTCTGCACTGTGGAGTATAGAATATGATGGAGACAAAGTGCCAGGTAAATATTAACCAGTGTATCCTTTTACAATTTTGCCCATTCATCTACATTTTTCTGCTTATTATCAGGGTCTATAATAGGTCACAGAGGAAAACACACTCTCTTGCTCTCACGTGTGTGTGTATGTGATTGGGTGGGATGGTTGGCAACCCCTTCTGTATTTCTGCTAATTTGCCATTGTGAATACGATTGGTTGATGGCCTAGGTTTGTTTTGCTCCCTAGCTCCCTGCTGCGCTAGCATTACACCACCACTTGGACTATAAAGCAAGCAAGAGATACAGGGGTTTAAAGGAGCAGGGACTGCAGTGTCATGTTTTAGGTGAGCTCACCAAGTGATGCTGATGAAGAAGGATGTGGTGAGGGAGGCAGATACCCGGGCTCAAGTGTTGTACCAGTGTAGAGATGGTCCTCGTGAGGGCCCCTGCGGTGGAGGAGTCAACTGTGGCTAAGCAGACTCCTGCCAGGCTCTCTGGCTGTTGTTTGGTTGTTGCAGATGGCACAGACAGTGGCACTGATGTGAGTGCATTGTAGAGGGGAAAATGGATTACACAACAGTGTTTATCCTTCATGTCCTCTAAATGTCATTTTTGGAAACTATGCTGATCCATCGGCCCTTCAAGGATGGTACACAAATACATTCACCCATGTGCTTGGCAGATTTTCGCTGGTTCCCCATGGTGGAACTTCAGCATACATTATCATTAATTTATCTTTGTACAGACATTAGAAATGTGTGCAAAGTAGCTAAATAATAAGAAATTGGTTCACGATATGCTGCAAGTCGAAATTTGTTTTTATCATTTACACTATTTTATAATAACACCACAAATAATAGGGTCTACTTTCCCGTTTACAATAGTAGAAAATCTCTAAGTGCAGTTGCCACAAAACAAACTTGATTACATCACTGCTGAGTTAATAATATTCTATTTTAAACCCAGAAATGGTTTATTTTTCTAAAAATTTAGTTCTTCAAGTTTTGACGATAGTCCATGTCAGTCAACATATTACTATTCTGGAGCTTTAAAATGCACAATTAACTGAGGACGGAGTGGAAGATGTTGGTCACTGTTTTCTCAGCACATAACAGAGCTCATCAATAAAGGTTGAAATGTTTCTTTTATATTGTTCTGTAGGTCTTTTGGGCCTTTAAATTAACCAGAGAAGGTCTAAGTATGGTGTTGAACTAGCCGTGGTTGCCATAATACCTTGAAACTTCTATATATTGCACTCTACAATATAAACCTGTGCTATGTGGACCCATTCTATAGTCAGATTTTGGTTCCAGTCCTCCTCCTACTGAAGCTGCTACTCCTGGATCTGCTCAGTGACTGAGAGTTACTGCAGCATATCCAGAAGAGAAAAGCAAGAAGACAGCCTGTTCCCCACCAAGCACCATGTGTTATTCTGGCAGAACATGTTGTTTTGAGATCCATGGCAGATCTTGTTGAATACGATAATCAGTTGTTGGCGGGGCTCCCAGCGGCGGCCTGCTGGGCCACGAGACATGCCCAGGAACTGTGTAGGCCCCGGTTGGGGATGAGGTGCTGTTTGACTGCTGCGTCTGTCTATCAGGAGATTTGTGTTAGTGGATGCTCGGGGCACAAGTGGAGACAGTGTCAGGCGTACCCTTGGCCGGTGATTGATGAACAGCCCGACCCGCTCCTTTCTTTACCGCCACCATCTCTTACCTACGTCTCACCCTCCTCCTTACACAACAGCTCCCTGAAGAGTGAGCGATCACTTAAAACAGCGCTGGTTATTATACCTAAGCACATCCTAGTAATTTATGCATGGTGCCTGGCAATCTGAGGCAATTATCCTCTTTCCTATCTTTCTTTTTTTAATCTGCCCGGTGTCTTGTTCCTCTGGACTTTAATCTATAGGGCTATGAAATGCCTGTGTAATAATGGCCAACTCCGAACAGCATGACATTGGTAGTCATTGCCACTTCTGGTTTGGGGATCTGAGGACTGTGGGCAGTGAAGAGGCCAAATCGGCTTTTATAACTAAAGTCTGTTAAGACCATCCGTTGTTTTGTTGGTGAAAGACCTCCACTCCTGTCAGGCAGATGGGAGGAGCTATTTATGTTACAGTTCTTTTTTTCATATCTCTTTACTGGTGTAATTACTCCGTGTGGTGAAAATAAATTGAGTGTTTCAATTTGGATTCTTTGTTTGGCAATTGTGTTTGGAAATAGAGCTTCTCAACAATATGTTGCAGAATTTTCAGAATTGCTTTGGCTGGACTAGTCAGAAATTGGACGCTATTTATTAGTGATTTTCAGTGAAAATTAATATAGTCTGTGGAGGACAACATGTTTACTACAGTGTATGTTTTGTGAAGTTAAATTTCCCCACAAAAGCATGTAGTTCAAATATATGGCATCAATATCAGGGAACTAGGCCAGCTGATGTCTGGTGCACAAACATGTTTGTCGCATGTCTGCATGTTTCCCTGTTTGCTGCCAGACACCATGAAATATCCAGTGTGAAACAAAGGTGTTAACAGCAAAAGCTCAGGCTGACCCTTCTGTTGTGGAGTTATCCATCTGTGACATCAAGGCATGGTTAATGGATGCTGACCTTGCCCTATGTTCTCTATCGGTTCCATTCAGCATCTATCAACGCAGGGATGTATCTTGATTTACCCCCCCCAACCTGTCCCTTTTCCACTTCCTGCTTGTAGAGCGGAGCACTGGGGTGCACCGTGGCCCACTGTAATCTGCCTGGGCTCAGTGGATGCTAAATTAAGAACTGAACAGCATGAACAAGAGTGAGACAACAGAAGGCAGCAGCTTGACAGACTATCAGAGAGGCAAATGGGACACAGATAGTGACCCTAGCTTATCGTTATCATAATCTTATCTAATTACTGCTTTCAAGGTATTTATTCACAGTGGAGGCAGTAGCTGTTGCAGGGTGGGTAATGTATGATATCAATAAAATTATTCATTCACAGCCTAGAGCGCTTTTCTGAAGAAAAGGCATTGCTCATGTCTTGTCCTTGTTATCTTTAAGTGTGATATGTAGTTTTCTGGCAGAGAGTTAAATTAGAAGATGAACACCATTCTCACCATTGTATGGATTTAAAAGATGTGATGTAACGGGGCAGAGCCAGGCTAGCAGTTTCCCCCATTTCCAGTCTTTATGTCAAGGTAAGCTTATCGGGTGCAGACTTAAGCCTGATACTAAATGAACAGGAATTCTCATTTAACTCTCCCAAAAAGTCAAACTGTTACTTAAAAAGCAAAATAGTAATGTGTAATAGTAATTTTCATTTTGTGAAAATAGTAGCCAATTACTGTAATGTCTCCTTACTCACTGTATTACAACACTGTTCCCTCTCCTTTCTTCTTCTCTGCACCTTATTCATCCTTTGTTCTGTTGTTTATCTCTGTTTTCCTTAGTGCAAATGTGTTTTGTAGTGAAATTTTACCTCAATCATATTTGCCTCTGTAAGTCGAATTTCTTGTTAGGGACTTGTGTGCTGACACAGATGGTTGGGGTTATCTTAAGAACACCCAGATGGTATTGAGAAATATATGAGTCATATTTCAGTCAATGTGTTACAGTATAGAGCTGCATCTTCCATTTACCCTAGTGTGACAGTAAAGAAAGCCATACAAAGTCAGGTAACACTTTCTCCCTAAAACTTTTTCTGTGTCTAGTTTTTATCCATGGATCAGAATTGGTGTCTAGTGTCTTTTTTTTAAATATTGAAACATTTAAGGAGGTTTGTCTCATGAGTCTGAAAAAATCCCTGGCAATGAAGTAATCTACCTAAAAGACACCCTGCTGATTTTTTTCTTATTTAATTGTCCTTGTATATATGTGTGTGTGTGTGTGTGTTTGTTTGTGTGAGTATAGGTGTGTGCTGGTGCGTGTCCTCATTTGCTTCTGTTTGTCTGAGTATGTGTGTGAAGCCACGTGGGTGCGTTTTTGGATTGCATAAACATTTGGCCTCTGGCAGTCAGTGCAGTGATTTCCCATTGGTCGATGCTGGTTGAGTTTACAGAAGGAGGTGCAGAGGTAAAATGTCTGATTGCTTTTGTTTTTTTCCCATCTGCTGCAGTCACACCATTCTTTACTTCTTCTTTCAAAGAAGATAGCAAGAAAGTAACTTTGCAAATCTTGATGAAGGTGGCTTTTGCCTGCAGTACTTTAGAAGATATTTAGACTGAAACATTTAAATAAAGTATCACAGGTGGGCCCGATGTACATATACAGTGAGATTTTGTGAAGGCTGGCAATCATACTTCATTACACATTACAAGAAACATGATTCTTTTTTCATTTTTTGTTTTGTCCTCCATGTCACTATTAGAAAACAGGAAGACGTACTACAGACATAGAATTATAATCAAACTAATCTAGTGGAACATGAAATTTATTCATATAGTTCAAAGCTGCAAACATTTGAATATCATGTGAATTGACTGACTGTATAACCATATTCACATTTTTTCACATCACCCATAGGTCCCTATATGTATACATCTTGAAGCCTGGATTTTGGATTTATGCCTTATATCCTCTTGTCAGGTTGCTTGGACCACAGTGTGAGATAGCAGCAGAGCAGCAGTAGGAAAAAACATCTTGACAACCGCCGAGGCTGAGCGTTGAAGCTAAGAGATCTGTCAATCAAGGGAAATGCACTGGCAAACATAACCTCTGATTAATTTATGATTCTGTATCATTTTCACAGAATAATAACTAAAAAATGCCAAGACAAAATCAGAAGGAGCGAATTTTTATTGATTATGTAATTCTAGAGGGATGTTATGTTCACATTGATTTCAATACAGTCAGTTTGTTTGGAGCGAATATGAAGCAGCATCTACATTCAGAATTAATGCCCATGACTGTAACTACAAGAAAACTGATAGTAGATACAAATAGAGTACAGTCACAAGTTTTATTTGGACACTCAAATGCCCTGAAATGCGCAATACCAGAGGGCAGTAATGTTGCTCAGCTCTTTTGGGGTTTGGCTTCATTGCTGGCGTTGTTGCCCTCAGAGCATGGCTGCTCCTCAGAGGCCATCGTTGTGCACTCCATCATCTTCTCACATTGAAGACCAAGCCCGCTGGACACGCATGCCTGTTAGATGGTCCCATGACAATCCGGTGTGACATTTTTCTTTCATCTGTGTCTTGCTGTTTCTTCTTGTCCATGGTCTTTCATCAAACTTTCTCTTTCTCTCTCTCTATCTTTCCCCCAGAGCTCTCTGCCATTACTTGAGAGCCTCCCACTTGTTTTAAACTGTTAGAAAAAGAGGGTAGCAAAGGAGGTTTGGGGGTTGCTGAGAAATAAATTGGAGTTTTTATTTACATCTACTTTTTTGCCCCTTTGTGGTAAACTACTGCTGACATGATCTTTGAGGTCGCATGAGGAGTTTTGGTTGTAGCTTTAAGTGTTTGTGACAATCTGACAAATTCAGAGGCTCTGTGTCACAGCCTGTCTGATCACACATATCCTTTCTTTCTAACAATCTGTTGATGCCTGCTTTCGTCCTCGGACAGAGCCAGCAGAGAAGGCCTGGCAGACAACTATGTTTAGGGCTTAGATAGAAGACGGATAGTACCGAGGTGGGAAAGGAGACATGCTGTAATCACAGAGATGGAAGGATGATGTCAATCATGGCGTCTTGTGCCCTGGTAGAGGAAGGAGGGCTGAATACAGCCAGAATTGAAGGATCTTCAGTGTCAGAGCAGGAGCCACCATGTTTCTCCTTAGTCTCTTAGAAGAATCAATCTTCGTGCTGTAAATGTACACACTCTTCTCATGTCATTCATCATCCAACTTTATCCTCCTACCAATCCTCTTTGACCCCCTCTCATCTTAATCATTGACAGAAGGTGGACTACAAAGTGGCAGACACTAAAGTGTGACTCAGACATTTTCTTCACTTTTTCACTGTGGTATTCACAAACTCTTTTACACTTAGATGAAGTCTTGAATTAGCCTTTATACCCTAACAAGGGTTTACAGCCATGCTAGCAGCATTGTGAGGCTGTACCAAAGAGCAACACTGCTTTCAGCAAAATGTAATTTTGCCGATATTTGGTCATAAACCTTAATGATTGACAGATAAAATAAAATTTGGATCTGGTTATGGCCTTAGATGAAAAGTCAGAGGATTACCAAAGTTGTTAACGTTCATCCTGTGGAATACTTGAATGTGTGCCAATTTATCCAGCAGTTGTTTTTTATTTCTCTGAATAAATGAAAACTTTGATGTGCTAATGCGACTAGAAGAAAGGTTCTTCTAAGTCATTAGGATTCATCCTCTGGGCACCATGGATATCTATGCTAAATGTCATGCCAGTCCAACCAGTAGTTGGAAACACCTCTCTTTGAAAACCAAAAATGGCAACCTGCAGGTGATGTTAGAGGAAAAGTTACTGGATTGCCAATGCCAATGTCAGTAGTATTTTTCCTCCATCCAATAGCCAATTCTAATAGCCAATTCAGGAAGATGATATCTCAAGGAAATTTAAGTCGAAAAGCAACTGGACTTAATGTTGTCTACTTAATGTTCCTAGACAACATTAAGTCCAGTTGCTTTTCGACTTAAATTTCCTTGAGATAACTATGACCTGGATGAATGAGAATATTCACAGGCAGGAAGATGATAGTTAAGTAGATAATATACTGCAACATTTCACGTTTACTCCTTTTTATTGACCATTAGTATAAACCAATAGTCTTTGGACTTAGACCTAGTTCATGAAAATTTTAATGTTGCTATCCAAGTACCTGTGTTGCAGAGGAAGTGATGCATTTTGCATTACCAGCAGCTACACTTCGTTTCAAACACACAACTCATCAATACAAGAACTCAGTAGGTGACATTACTGGCGGTGGCCACGGAGTCTGAAAAGGCAAAAGAAAAGCTGCATTAACAAAAAGGAGAAAGACATCACTAGACACATTTCTTATTGATGTGATCTCTAGGAAAATCACTATCCATACACCTCAGCAGTGACCACTTAGCACCAATAAATGTGACAAATTAAAAGATTAGGATCTTTCAGATTATAACTATGAGTTATCAGTTTCATGCAACATAATGGCAGCTGCGCTCATTGAATGTGCCACAGTGCTGCATGTTTGTAACAGACAATGGAGTCCCATGTCCTTACTCCTCAGTCTCAGGGTGGCAGGGAAATAAAAAGGAATTTGATTTCAGACAGGTGTTTTACTCAAGAACCTCTGAGGGGCCTCTCCTGACAGTACTACTTCAAAACCCTCTGTAAAAAGTGAGGTGGGTTTGTCACCAGCAAGTCCCCACTGATGTGTCAGAGAGCTTCAAACTTTTAAGTGTTTATTTATTCACCCATATGTTTGTTTGCATATTTCATAGTCTTCTTTCCTACGTTGGGGTTATAGGAGACCCTCAGAATCTGTGAGTTTATCTTGTTTTTTGTAATTTCTCAAAAGGTTGCTCTTCAGTTCTCATTTGTTGTTGCCTGTTTCCTCTGAAGACTTCATAGGAAGTGCACAAATATTTTGTCCTTTTGTTGTTTTAACTCACAGCAAGATGGTCCCAAGTTCCATCTCCACCATGGCCACCAATGCTGTTGGGTTTTATGATGATTTGGCCTCTGAAATTTATTGAAGCGCCGTCTTTCAGCTACAGCAGGGACAAACTTAAATTTCCTTCAGAAAATTGAGCCTTTTTCAGTTTTTTCTGATTACATTTTGATTTGTTGGTTTGATAGACGGGCCATTGGTGCCAGCCAGCCTTATTTTCACTTGCTCTGACTGACTGTGTGTAGTAATCAATCACCAGGACTGTACTCATGAGATTATTAATACCTTGTTAATAGACAGTTAATTCTTACATCAGAGACAGGACATCATACTGATTTCTTCTGTATTTCAGTGAGTCATTTCTCTGGCTGCAAGATATTGACTGTCTTGATCATATTTCATCAGGGGTTTAATCAGTTTTTTTCCTCATTTAAAATTACACCTGTAACAATACTTCCAACACAGATAGATCCTCATTTTTTTAGGCAGATATCATTAGATATTATTTTAAATTCTCTACACACAAATTTGACTTCAGTCAACAGATTAGTTTCCTCTTCCCGTTTTTCTACTCTCCTCTCATTTTCTGTTTTCCTAAACCTTCCTCTGTGTCTTGGTCTTCCTTCACGTTTCCACGCATCAAAAGAGCTTGATGGTTTGACAGGACGGGCCCTAGAAACTTGCTGCCTCCCTCCAGACCCTCCAAAGTCTCTGCTCCCTCATTGAACTGTTATCTGCCCCATTTCTGGGCTTTTCCATGGCAACTAGGAGCCAGCGAGCGTGTGAGTGAAAAGAGTGAGGTCTCCAGTGGAAGCAGCATCTTGTCTCCGACAGCTGTCTGCTAGAGAGACAAAGGAAAGAGAGAAAAAAAAAACAAAGAGGAAAAGGAAAGTTTGGGAAAGTTGTATTTCCCCCTTTAGCATGAAAAACAACTTAAATGGATGCAATTCACTGCACAGTGATCTACAGCTACATAAAACCTCAGACCCTTCTCAGTCCTTGAGCCATGGGTCTTTTCACTGCTTTCTAAAAACCTGTATTACTGAAATTCACTGTTGTTTAATGACAGTGCTTTGACTAACACATAACAGCAGTGTTCTCCACTGTTTTGTAGAGGATCGGTTCCTAAGCAACCTGTTCACTTGACGCAAGCAGCAACTACTGACTGACAGTCCTCAAAGTTTCATCCATTGGACCCCCTCAGTGGAAGTAACCCACATTTCACTCTATTTTAAGCTTAATGTCAGATGTAAGGCCTTACCAAAACATATGGGTCTCTCCACTCAACATGTATCAAATAGAACCTGATTCCCTGGAAAGCTAACATGTACACTTGATTGTTTCTTACATGAGAGCCTCTCCTCACAATCCGTAGCCTGTCCTCTCCAGGTTCTTCACTCGGATGTGGAGCGACAAGGCGACTTTTAAAGTCGGGTTATGCCTGCGTCTTCCATAGGATTACACCAGAATCCCAATGGTTTTAAACAGTCACACTCTGCCACTCAAAGCCAGACGCTTTCGTTCGAAGCGTTTATTAAAGGAGCTTGGGAGTCTGTGGTGACAAGTGAAGCGTTTTGTAGAAACGGAATGAGGGATAGAGAAGAACAGAACTCAGCGAAGAGGGTTTTCCTTTTTAAAAGTTTCAGTCTCAAGACTTTCATAGCCTTTGTCACTCTGTTTAGAAATACAGTCACAAACATAACCCCGGGACACAGTGGCCCTGAGGAATGGAAAGGAACAAACAGTCAGAGGCAATCTGTGAGTGGTGATAGCCATGACTTTATAGGAATGTTTTCCTACTAAGATTACTATTTGGGGAGGACAAGAGGGGCCTTCCCATCTTTAGAGCTTATAAAAGATTGATGTGAGTGTTTGGTTTTTCATTCCCACATCCAGGTCATGTGGGAATAAAGAGAGGAAGCATCACATAATTAAGGGCCCCATTTGGCGGAATTCATCAATTCCTTGTGTTTTACAATACAAGCCTGGGATAGTGAGTATATGACAGGGACTTACAAGTTTACAGTACAGTCGTGGGTTGGACAGCTAAACCATGAGCTGAAACTTGCTATAAAGCTCCATAATGCTGAAGGGTGATTCAGGCGATAATTCATTGTCACATTGTTTTCATATTGTCCTCTGACATATTGTAAAATATATCCATTATAGTCACTTTAAAGTAATAGAAAAAATGACTATTGTTGTGTATTGTATTGTGCAAGAGCAGAAGATGGGTTCAGTAACTGCACAAATCTTGACTGCAGTTGTGCGTGGAATCAGCTTTCTAAACACTCCACTAAATAGATATCATCTTTGTCAGCACCCCAAAACAAGTATGTGCATATTTAGATACTGGTGTGTCTGAATTACTTTTGTCAATTCTTTCAAGCCACTAAGAGTAAACAGTAGCCATTCTTTACTCCTTTCACATCGCTATCACTACCATATATTCAATTTTTTAAACAAGAGGCTTAGAATAAAATACTGTATGAATGGCATTTATGACCTTGCAAGAATAAGGTAACAAAGATACACAGCAAGATCTTTTTTCCTCTGTCCAAGATTTCCTCAGTGTAATCCACCTTGTCCAGTGAAAACAAGAGAAGTGCTCTCTCTTGCAAACTGCCTCCTCTGTCAGCTTTACAGTGTTTATCTATTCTGTTTGTCACTCCCAACTCATCGGCAAAATGGTTGGTGAGAGTATGGATCCAGTTCATGACAATCCATCATTTATGACAAGAACACACAGTAATCTATTTTAAACAGCAGGGTATGATGCTGATGATGCATGGCAGAAGAGGGTATACAGTGTACACACACTTATGGGCGTGCATATTGATAATCAATTTTCTTCATTTTAACCACTGCAGGAAAAAATTAATCTTTCCTGGAGCCACTCGGTGTTACAATCTTTGAACTTAGGGAGTAATATGCATTGTGATTTTCTGTATTGACAGCCCTCACTGTTTAGAACACTGGAAAAGAGGCAAGGGCTAAATTGGAACATGATTGTGGAGACGCTTCTAACGAAGTCCATTTAGTTGGCATCCATCTTATTAGTCAGAGCACAATGGACTGCACATAGCACTGAAATAAGTAATGAAGCAAACACGCCCAAAGTCTTATTGTATATTGATCTGTCAAAGCTGGACAGGAGTTTTAGTCACAGACAAAAAGAGCTGCTGCAGAAGCAAAAATAATCTCATTGGTTTAGTGCAAACATAGTAGTTGGAGATGAAGAATCACAGTTAGTAACATCGACAAAACATACATTATGTCTCAACATGTCCTACAAGTATACCTTTGTGGCAGTAAATAGGAAGATATAAGTGGTGTGATCACAGAATTAACCTCCTTCCTTGGCTGTGAAGTGAAGTGAAAATAATTTCTTTGCAGCCTTTGTTTTCTTCTATGTTTGATATTTGCTTGGATTGTTAAAGGAAGTGGCAAATATTACCATGGCAACATGGAAACTATCCAATCACACTGTGCAACAGCCCCTGATGTTGCCTAAGACATTTCAAAATTCTAGGTGCCCTGCGATGCTCTATTAGACAACTGTGTGTTATCTCTTTTGGGAACCTAAGAAAATCTGAATCTTTATCTATCTAAGTATTCACCAACCAGATTCCTCAGATTCATTTTCCTGTCATCTTCGTCACCATTCCTTCCTACTCCATTTTGCCTCTTTTCCTGCCTCCCTCACTTAGTATCCCATCATCACCCTCTCATCCCTGTGCTCTCAGTGGCAGTAAGCCCACCAATTCCAGACCATTCTTTGGAGATATCTGTGGGCTTTTTTCTTGCTCCCAGCCCCTGTTGCCACAATTTCAATCTGCCTGCCGGTTTGAAGGGGCTGCCAGGTGCTCCTGGCTCAGCCATATGTCCTCTGACACGCTGTCTTGGGGATGGGGAAGCAGGGGAGGAGGGAGGAGGGTTAAAGATGAGGCTATCTGGAGCTACCTCTGAGAACTACTCTCCCTGAAACTCAGTTGGCTGACATGTGGCAAAAACACAGCCCACCAAAACTAAACCCCATCCCTAATTCCTCTTTGCAGTAGCCCTGAGCGAGGTTCAGATAGAGGGATGGCAGTGAGTTTTCCAATGAGTCCCCTTGGGGTCAGAAAAACAGATCCCGTTTCAACAAGCCAGTTGGCTTGGTGTGGCGCAGTGACCGCATCGCCATCTTCGGCTCAGAGTCTGTCAGTCAGTCACAGTCTGCTGGTCTGCAGCTCCAGTGGTCAGGCAGGGGTTCATTCTTTTCTGGTGTCTTTGTCTGAATGTTTCTTTGACTGCCAGACACTTCTTTCAACTCTGAAACCTCAGTCTGTGCCTCTTTCTCTGTTTCCGATCCAGGGTTGTGATTCTGCGCTGAACTGGTCACACCATCGGTCCAGCTGCTCCTCCTGCCTCCAGGTAAGACCTGTAAGCCTGGTGATAGTTCTGCTTGCACAAAGGCACAGTCAAACGCACACTCATGCACAAAGACCAGCACGTACACACACATCAGAGTTTGAAAACACTTGACAGCAGAGTAGCAGCATAAACAACAGCTAAATGTCCCCTTTGATTTGTATTCTAAAACTCTGCGGTGCAAGACACAGGCTGTTGTTTATAGTTTAACAGAACAAACAACAACCACAACAGGGGTTCTTATGCTGAGACTGACATGCAGGACTGGAAGTCCCTTATTAAGTATCTGCTGTGCCTTTTGTCGTTTCACAGCAGCAGAGGCACATTTTCCCAGAGGTCCATGCAGCCCAGCGGTGTCCTGAAGTTACCAGGACTGCGGGATGTATTGTGACAGACTTTAAATGTGAGGAAGAGGAGCCCTCATCACCCATCACCTCTGTGAGATGAAAGGCCCCGAAAGCAGCCAGCCACCCTGCTGGACACAGCTCAGCTGTTATAAGAAGTGTTTGACAGGAGTGGCAGGTACTTGACCTTCTCTCTGGCTTTCTCTCTCTCTCACTTCCTCGCTTATTCCCTCCCTCTTTTTCTCTCACTCTCTCGCTCGGTGTCACTGCTTTTGCCACTGGCTGACACTCTTTACTCCCCCCATCCGCTTGGGTGTTGTCAGGGAGCTAAAAGTCCCAGTCCGTTGTACTTTGCCTGCATTTGTTGTTTGTTTATTCCCTCTGTTTTCAATGAATACAACAGAGGAAGCCTTGTGGTGGTGTTGATGCTGTGCCATATTGCTGCAAAGGTTAGGGTCCCGAGTCTCAGGAGAAATTGTGGGTGCACTGATATCAAAGGTCAGGGGAGTAAGAGGGAGAAGAGAGATGGAATTGCCGCTCAGTAGATAAGTAAAAGCAAAGACGGGGGCTAGGGGCTCAAATTACATAAACATGGGTCTTGTTAGTGATGTGGAGTTACATGAAGATTATGACATTACAACAACATCCACCGGGTAAATCAAGAGAGACTTACAGTGGCAAACATGGTAGGTCGCCTACTGTATTCTGAGCCTAGATCTGCATGTCTGGATGGGGAAGGCAGTTGAATTTTTAACAGCGTTGATGCACATTTCCATTTCTCCAGCAGACAGTGTCCCATGTATTCATCTCTCCTAACAATGGCGAAATGTCAGCATACTTTCAGGCTGCTCTAAATTAAACATTCACCCCCTCTGAGTATACAGCTATAGAGCTCTACTTGCCATCCCCTCCCACACTATTTTTCTATTTTCACATAGAAGGCTTTGGCCAAATGAGGAACAAGACACTTTCTCTCACTTTGGACCAGATGGTTAAGGGTGTAGAGTATTTAGATTTTTTTTTAGTTTACTAATATATCAAATGACAATTGTCTGGCTTACTTTCATGGTCATATCCCAAATGTCCCAGGACTTGATATGTGCTATAGCCAAGAAAGTTGAAGACAAGACTTAAGATGGGGAGGGGGATATTTTATTAATGGGAACTATTAATATTCCATCGCAGTGGGACGATGGTGTGTTTCTTTTTGCAGAAGCATAATGAATAACTGAGCGCCTCCATGGTACCCAATTCCTCAGCATGAATATTCAGGTGGTGGTGGTGTGTCATGGGAGTGTTGAGAGCCTCCTCTCTACCCTGTAGTGGATCACACTCGTGCATTTTGTCTAACCTCTCTATTCCTCTTTATTTCCTTCACTGTACACTCAGGCATGCGACTAAAGCCAGTAGCATCTGGGGACGGTGCCTATAGATCTGATGCTTGGCTCTCAATAACGGCCCTCCGCAGAGGCTGGATTGATTGATTATACTACTGTGGCTTTGTGTGGGTTTTTAATTGATTGATTAATTGTGGGCCTGGGCTGAGATGTGATTGATTATGAGTAGTCAGCAGTGGGTTGGAGTTGGGGTTGTCAAAGCCCACAGGGTGAGAGGTGAGCTCTTGTGGCTTTTGTAATATGCTCGTTCTTTTATCCAAGAATCCCACTTTCATCCCTGATGTCTGGTACAGCCACACTGTGTCCTTGCCCTGGTCACCTCTCCGGAGCTCCTTTTCTCCCTAGTTTCAGTGCACTATGTGTCTGTGTTCACATGTGGTGTTGCCTGGAGCTCTGTATGTCCTGTTCTTGCCAGGAGTGTGTTCAATAATGTCAGGTCTGTGGCATTCAGCACATACAACAAAGCGTTCCTTACAAACCTCAAAGACTTATCTCTCATAGAGTCCACACAAGGAAATAGAAACTGCTCAAACATAAAGAGAAGAGGAACAAAGAATGTGAGGAATGTGAAGAGAAAGCGTGACCCCACTCCAGAAACCCCATTCAGATATGGCGATGAAAAAGACAGAAAGAGAGAGAAGAAAAAAAATAGACAGACGGATAGAAAGAATCAATTTGACCAGGAAGGGCAGACAGTTAAATGCAGTGACAAACAAACATTTCAACAGTGGATATGTCAATCTCAACAAATGATACACTGCCCCATTGGGCCAATAAATAACAAAATCTATGCTCATTTTGACTTGCTGGCTGAGATTGGGGCCGGTTGGCGCTCAATGACCAAGACACAAAGCTTAGATGCATCACAGTCATTTCGTCAAGTTTCATTAAAATGCGATCAGTGTTGTTTCAGGAAGTGTGACAGATAAACAGATGAATGGATTAACAGTAAAACAAACGGTGAACAAATGAATGCACAAACAAAAGAATAAATGAGCCAGCAAAAACAAAAGAGCAAACAAACAATCAAATGAAGAAATTAATGATTTAATGACTTCAGACTCTAATGTGGGGATGGGGTGTGTGTTTGGGTATCACTCACAATCTGTTTGTCTGTAATCTCCCCAGACAGAATCTCCATTCAAAATAAAGGTTCTCTACTCGCTTTTCATTGCTTAAAGGGCAGGATGAGCATCTTGACAGTTAAAGGCTTTGTCTAATCACTCATCAAATTGGGGATAAAACAGGAACATGTGCTGTCTTTTGTGCTCTGTCAACTGAACATGTCTCACTGGGGAAATGTCAAAAGCAGTCGGTAAGGAACAAATGTTGGGTTTTGCTAAAAAAAAATATCCTGAAGCTACCAGTGGTAACTTCAGGATTAAAGAATAAACTCAACTCATACATGTTAATGTGCACCTGTTAAAGCCGGTGAAATATCATGCATCTATCTTCACGTTATCACAGATAATAAATAAGTTGCATTGTAATCCTGCTTCTGCCAATATGCTGCAGAAATCCTTCAGTTGTTATCTAAAAATTAGGCAAGACATGTTCTATCAGATATTTGTTGTCTGCTGATAGCTGATATCCAGCAAGGAGTCATTCAATCTGTTTCCTTAATTTCCCATTGAGTACACCTTTTAGTAGCCTATAAAGCTCTTCAGACACTGTATGGATTAAGCCAGTCATTTTTGAATTAGGCCGAATTTCGGTCAGCATTTATTGTGCAGTCTAAGGGAGGTCACGACACCTGATTGATAGCCTGAACAATCAACGGTTATTAGATGATTAGTGGGATTTCTGGCATGTCAGAAAATTTGGTCGTCTGTCTCGCAGGCTGAGCAGTTCCATGGTCTGATTTCCCTCGTGGCTGCTGTCAAAAGATTTGATATAAGCTATGGTGAGCTTCTGTTATTATTATACTGGTGTAGTATTTTGCATTTTGTGGCATATTGTAGTTCTGACTAAGACTGTGCTTTGATATAAAACTGAACTTGAACGTGCAGAGCACATGGCCCATAATATCTAACTACATCTTCTAGTCTGCGACTCCATTGCGAACATTGTCGCAGATGTGGTGATCTTGTTGGAATAAACTTTATTGGAATTGTCAGCTGACAAAACCAAACGGGGGTTCCTTGCTTATGTTTGGTGAGAGCACCCATGTAATGGTTGCTCAGTCATTCCGTACAGTGTGAGCATTATAGCAGATCTGTGTAGTGTGAGGTAACTGTATAAAATTGTTACATGTATAAAATTAATATTAAAATTAAAATCCTATGGTCTTAAATCCTATGGTCTGTCCTGTAATGCCTTCCTTTGCTCTTTGAGAAGTCAACATAGACCAAAATTTAAGTTTTAAGTTGAAGATTAAAAACTTAGAATGACCCCTCAGTCAGTTGAATGTTCCAAGGTGACAGTCTACTTACTGCAACATGAACAAGCTCATAGAGATATTCATTGCTTAACTGATTCATCAGTGTAAGTAATTGCATTCAGAACTGACAATTGTTCATATACTTTTAACAGCAGAGGCCTTGAGGAGAGCCGGACTGATTCTGTAGAAGCTGAATACCACTCATGATGTGGTTAAGGCTGAAATTTGCTGGAAAGGACCAAAAGGTTCACAGCTGTCCCTCTGCATGTCCTGCTGCTGTCTGCTCTCCTCTCCCTGGACAGTCCAGAGAGAGATATGTGAGTGGGCCGCAAATCACAGCCATCCGTCTGCTGCACACTCCCAAATGTGGTAGATGGTATTATGAAAGTGGCACCATAATATATCAAATTCCCATATTCTGCAGTAGAACAGCCACAAATCAAAAAGAGTCAAAGATCACGAAGAGAGTACACCTGCTCTTTAAAACACACTCTTTGAATCTTTGCCTCTTTAAGGTGAAAACAGAAATACTTACAGTATGTAGATGCATTCATTCTGTGACACCAACTTATACTTCCTAAATGTGGGTTCCTGCTGGCCAGGCAGATGCCATGATTTGTTGGTGGTAGACCAGCATGGCATCATGGGACCTGGTAAGGGTAAACCTGAAGATAGAGGGCACATAGGTAAATGTTCCACTAACTGAATGAAGGTTAAAGCCTCTGAAAACATGACTTCACCATCTGAGGTATTTCTCAATAACATTAAAGTGGCTGTAATCAGTATTTTTATAACAATATTATCACCAGAATCTGCAGCTATCCATGGCTTTACAGAGTTTTATAGGGAGTTTTAGCTTATAGAAGTTGGTTCAAGAAGCTCAAAGACAAAAGAAATACAGAAAATTCTTATGTCAAATAACAAAACTTTATGCTCATGTAGGATCCTGTAGTCTTAAAAGTAACCAGTCTCTTCCAGCTGGCAGGTTTACATATATCTAGGTGGTAGAAATTATGGCCTGATCACATGGCTAATGACAGTCTTGACCTACTCCTGTACACCCCCTCTTGTGTGCAGTTTTAACCCTTGTCACCAAGTGTACCGTTGGTTTCATAAACAGCTGGTGGACTCACTTGGACACTGCAGACAAGAGAGGTCCTGTCATGTGTTACAGTTCAAATCAACACCGTCAGTTGATAGCCTTAGGTGTGAGCTCTGATGGATATGCTGCTTAAATTAAATCAGTGTCTGACTCTGACAATGACAGTCTCTTCTTTTATTCCCCCTGTCAGTGCTGTCTCATACATCTGCAGCTGATAAACAACAACTAGCCTGTTTTGAGTTCTTGTCAACATTTCCTACGTTCTAACTCGAGGTCAGGCTATTTCTTGATTTCATCAAAGTTGTGCCTCTAATGTTACAGCATGGTCAGCATCAGCAGTTTCTTGCATCAGTAATTTTTCTCAGTTGTTGTCACTTTGCTGCTTACGCTGTAAGATGATATATATATTTGGATCATTCATCACGTAGTGGTGCTCTCCAGTTGTTACTTTTTTACATGGATTTTCTAACCACGATTATTTTAGTTTTTTTAGTTCTCCATAGGCAGTGTTAAAGGAAGTAATCAGGAACTGTTATCTACTAATAGATACCTGAAACATGGCAAAAAGCCCCAGTAAGATTAAGGGGTCACAAGCCAAATTACTGGAAACCAATCTGTAACAATGTGTTTTTACATAAGCAGTAGTAACTACATCTTTTAAATCAATCTAGTGGAATAAAAAGTACTATATTTCCCTATGGAATGGAGTGGAGTAAACGTATTAACATGGAACATAAAAGGGATCTTCTCAAGTACCTCAAAATTTGACTTAAGGACAGCTCTTGAGTAAGATTACCTGGTTACTTTCCACCACCGTCCATTGGCATCTTTGTTCAGAACTTGTCTTAACAACTTAAGACAACTGTGAGTGAGGTCTGTGGTGTTTTTAGGTGTTGCTTTGCACCGTGGAGCAGGAGGAGCATCAGAATTTGGCTTTGGACAGCCTGTAGGGTCCCCTATGGGGCCCAGCAGCAGAAGCAGTAAAGGAGTGAATGCTACCAACCCTTCCTGCTTCCATTAGAGACAGAAACTAGAGGATTACTGCCAGGGGCAAGGCTAATGACTGTCATGGCCACAGAAAGCCGATTTACTGAAACCGTGGCAGAGAGGCGTGAAGCCAAAATCTCCCACTAAGACCCAGTGTGAGGAGCCTTAATAAAGGAGACACTCTGCTCTATCGTCTGCTTTCTTCAGTGAAAAAGTTGTAAAAATCACAAAGAAGAGTATGCAATATATGCATCCCTCATGTTCTTTTCTGGAAGCATTTAACCAGAGTGTAAAACAACAACAAAAATATACACATACAGGAGAGAATATAGACCAAATGGGGATTGCATTTCCTTACAGATCCACAAATGCGGCATAAAACAAATCTCAATTTGGCCAAATCTCAAAATTTGTAATTTCCTTTAATATTCAATCTGGAGGCATGCTAGAGATCCACAGCTAAAAGTAAGCAGTCTCATCCTCATTACAAACTCATAAGACTTAAATCGCTATAAACTGTAGTTTTACAAGGGAGTGGGAGGATACAGACAATGAGTTGCCTTCTTTGTTACAGTAACAATACAGTTGCAAGATGAATGTGACAGATGTGTTTAAATGTTAATGCTGTTTGAGGCTTCACTCAGGAACTTGACGGCATTCATGCTTCCAGTGTATGGATTTGGTTTTGCAAATAAAAGCATTTTCCTTAACTAGGACGTAATCATGGAAAATAGACGACATGTAATGGGATATGGCGGAGGTACATGAAAAGGCTTTATTGTGGCATGTTAAGGAGCAATACCCAGTGTGAAACACAGTGCTGAATTCAATGAGAGCTGTCCCCACTGCCAAGATGCCTTTATATTCCACACGACACTATCGAGAGACACTTCAGCTCGGTGACATTTAAGAATATCTGATCTGAGGAATTTCTTATCGTTTACTGCTGCTTCTCTTATTCCCTCCATTTTCTCTCTCTCCTTCTCCTCCACCCTCAGAGTTGTCCTCCCCTGCTCCCTCTCCTGTCTAAATAACATGCACACACACACGCCAACACACATGCCTCAGCATTGATTTGGCTAGTTCAGAGTGTACAGGGGCAAGGGAGAGCACTCATGGAGAAGTTTGTACAATTGATCTCTGGAGGGCTTGAGATGCAGGACCCACTCTCTTCTCTTTCTCAGTGTCTCTTTCTGCTTGCAAACTCTCGCGCTCACTCTCTCCTCGTCTTTCTTCTTCTGCCCCTTTGTTTCCTCTGGCTGAATAGGCATTTTCTGGATTAGAGTGAAGGCAGGGAGGAAAAGGAAAAGGGAGGACATTGCTGTTCTGAGTCTGAGAGTTTGTGCAAAGAGAGAGAGAACTCTTTTATCCCTAGAGGAAATATCTTGGTTGACTTAGCAGTAGGACTTATGGATGCTAGACAATGTGTGTCAGCTTGCAGATTAGTGCTTTCTCCAGATACCCCCCCTCCCCTTTTTAGAGAATCCAGAGAGGCTAATAATTTAAGATTCCAAAATAGAGAGAGAGTTTACCTTTGAATTTATCCATGTATCATGCTATTTTTAATTAGCTAAACATACTATTTGCCTGTTTGTTCTGCACATATCAAATATGTTTCATCATCCTGCAACTATGTCTTTGGTGGCAGTACTTAAATTAACAATGGATCAATGGTTGTATGTAAGAGATTTTTGCCATGTCTAATTTTGAAGTTCATTGTTTTGGTTCCTGCTCACAACACTGTTTGTTTTAATCACTACCTGCCCAGCACCGACAGCGACTGTTGGAGCCATTTAGCGCTAAAAGAGCAGATATTTCCCTTAGTATTGGTGGAGACCAAAACAGGATTATGAATGTTATATTTTCATTATTGGGTTGAAACACTAGTCCAAAGACTGCTGATACTGATCATATCTGTAGTATAATACATGTAAAAGATAAGTGTTTCTAACAAGTTCACACCATATCAAATTAAAAAGGTGATAATATGCAGTGTTGTGTTCAAAGCGTTTCCTGTCCCCAGTGGCCAAAACATAAGGATTATTTCAGATTTAAGTGAAAAATCTCACAGAAGCATGAGCTTTAAAATAATTTAAGTATTTTAGTCTGAAAAGTAGATGCTTTTGCATCATCTGTTTCTTCTGCTTTTTATTACATCTGAAACCGCTAAGTAAATTTTGTAAGAAATGCATTGGATTATTTAAAGATTACCTCATAGACGTTTAGCACTGCATCAATGCTAGACTTCTGCTAGACAGTTTTTAAATGTAATCAAAATTAATTAAGCAAAACCGGAGCTGTGATCTTTTTATTTCACACATGCTTGGTCATGTTAAAGCCTGGCATAAATTATCCACAGTACAAGTTGAGGTGCTAACAGAACTAGGTCAAGTTTCTAGTGTTCAGTGGAGATCCCTTGAGTTATTACATTTTGGGCTGAGATTCCTCAAAATATTAGATCATCTAGTTCATGTTGAGGTACTGTTCTTGGAAAATTAAAAACACACATCATATGAAATGTTGACTTGTCAATGTCCATTATATATATTTTAATATATTAATGGACAATTATTAATAATTTAAAATTTTAAAGTTTATGTTACAAGACAAGTATCAAGACAGGTACTATGTCATATCTTCAGCGGAATCACAGATTTTTTTACAAAAGCGTGGAACTTTGTACATTTTGGGAGAGACAGGTGCACACAAGCCCATTAATATTGAGTATAACATTACAAGTAAACATATTGGTGTAAAAACACACACTTCATACATAATGATTAAATTTGTTGGTGAATCCAAAGCTAGTCTCTCCACAGGCCAAAAATTGTTGAAGATTTTCATTTTATCTTTCTTGCTCTCTTTGGTAGTAGCCATGAATATGATAATCCACTATCAGACATTCAGGAATAATGGTCTTGGTCTTTCCATTACTTTTTACTACATAAAATTTCAGTTTGCATCATCGTTTACACCCTCCGTAGCTTACGTAAGTAAAGTAGCTGACTTTTTTTTTTTGCATTTTAAAACTGTATATCACAAGCTGGAATGTCTTTGTATTGCATCTGATGTCTGACTGCATTTTTTCTGAAATCCTTGTATATTTGTAGAGGAGGAAAGTCTGGCCGAAAGTTAGGGAGAACAGCAAACTGCCAAATCTGCACAACCTATGAGTTTGAAAAAGAAAGAAGACAGAGAGGAAAAAAAATGTCAAGAAGGAGACTGCGATGAGGCTTGTTTCAATAAGGGGATCGATGGGGATGCAGGAAAAGATGTTGTGTGCATCGATGATAAGGAAGTGTCCATGGGCAAACACAGGAGGGTAGGTTGCAGAAGAGGGATATGTGAGTGTGTGTAAGGATGGGGTGCTGGGGGTGGGAGCAGTGAAGATAGTGTGAGAGAAATAGACCCATAGGGCTGCATAGATACAGTTGATGTTTTTTGGCTAGTTTTCCAGTGGTTGTTTGTATCGCTTAGAAAACAATAGCAGTGATGAAACACTATTGCTTGGTTGGAAAGCCAAACCTGTGTGAAGACTCGTGTAGAAAACTTAAAAAGAAAGGGTGAAATGCATTACAAAACAAATCAGATTATTCACATTATCCCTTTCAAATCTTATATCTGTTTTATGTGAAATCTTGATGATAATTGTTCATGGCTCCTATATTTAGTGAGGAATCTCTACAGGCCCACCATTAATTATTTTTAGGCTGTTGCCTTTATGTTATTCAGTTCCCTGGCCGGGCCTTCTGTGGGAGATGCGATTGTTGGGGACAGCCCTTCCATGATTGTCATGTCACAGGCCCTTGTAGGATGCACCACCGTAAGGCCCATCACAGCAGACCAGCCCCAACGCTGAGTAGCTCTCTATTTATGATAACCTTCATTTAGAAGTATATTATTTATTTATGCTACTTCCTTCCAACTGGTTGGGCTTTGCATGACACAACCTATTTTACATGTGCATACATTGAAGGGCCTTGAGGAAGAAAGCCCAAGCATATCTGCAGCCTGGCTATTATTCAGTTCTTTTCTCTGTGCTACCAGCTCATATATTTGAGAAGCCGCTGACCCTGGGCTTATGGATGAGCCACTGAGTTCTCCCACTCTACTCATGATGCCATTAGTCATTGATGCCTGTGAAGGCTGGATCTAACAGTGGCTTTACTGTAGACTGTGTAAGTTGTCTGCAGGCTAGGAGGTAAAGAATTTCTGCCACATATTAATAGCTTTCAACTGATTTGGTATTATAATTGAGTCATGTGAGTCCATATTGTATACAGTGTACATAGGACATTTCAGGCTGTGGAACAATGGGATGTTAGATTTTTTAAAAAGAAGAAATAGTGCACATATTCAGATCGTTCTTGATAGCTGTCACTGCATGTTTATCGTAACTTGTGTGCTGATGTTATGTCACACTGACAATAAGACGAGTTAGTTTGCCACAGTGGCAACAGTTTTTTGAATGCTGATGGCAGTAGGAAGAGATCTCTTCAATGTTTCACACTGCTTGCCATCTATGTTAAAAATAGTCACAAAAGGGTGACACTGAGCCATCATGGCATATCATTTCTGGGATCAGCTCTGTGCTGAGAAAGCGTCTGGAACCCTCCTGTCTTCCCCAGCCGATAGAGAGAAAGAGAAATGTTGTTTGTCATTATTGTCCACCTGGCTCATGTGTTCATCTTGAGGCATTCTTGCTTTATTGTGACTCAGGTGAAAACAGATGTTGGTCTTAATCGTGTTGGGACAGCATGGCTAAACCTACTTTAGCTGGCTGGAGTGGTGTAAAAGTATCTATCTAATTTAATGCTGTATACTGTAGATCTGAGGGTAGGCTCTGCTTGATGTCAGTACTTTTGGTGAGTGCTGATATTTTGACAATTAGAAACACATTTCGGAAGATTTCCATATTTCCCACTTTTTATTTGTTGTTTATTATTTATTATGTGGAAGACAGAGTTGGTATCCTCCTGCTAATGTCTCCAAATAATGATTTCCTGATGATAACATGCTAATTTATTTTGTTCTGCTCTCTTCTCTGGCAATCGCCCATTCTGTGAAGAAGCTTTACATCAAAATATAACACTGCCTGAAGAGTATAACACCCATCCTTTAAGGTTTACTGAATGAAGATGGAGATAGCACAAAGGCTCTAACAAGTCCTAACCCAAAAGGTCCTCTCCTCTCCATCTACTGTCTGCAGTGGGGCTCTTGAGCATGTTGTTCACACAGGCACATCATCATTGTACATCCCAAATTGCACTCGCGATCTTTGATTCTCGCTCCCGTGTAAATGGAAGTGGGTGAGGAGGGAAGCAGTCAGGCTGATGGGATCTAATAGAGGTGTTGCATTGATAATCAGCGGAGACAACATAATGTAGAGGCGAGAGAGAGAGGGAGAAAGAGGAGAACAATACCGATGTCTCTGTTCACAGCAAGGTGCCCTTGAAGACAGAGCAGAAAAGGCAGAAAGACAGACAAAGGACGGAGAAGATGGAGGAGAATGTAGAAGCTGTCACAGATGTAGCAGTGATGTCACTTTGGTTTATCTCCATCTAAGTGCATCTGACTGACCAGAGAGCGATTCCACATGTGTGGTGAGTGAAACTCCATGTTTACGAGATGGCAGCTTGTAGCTCTCACTCCTCCCCTCTCGCCTTCATTCCTTTTCCTGGCTGTTCTCTGGCCTTCCATTGGGAAGTGAAAGTACACATCTTTATTTATAAATCATGGAACTCCCATATCTTCCACTTCAGCCTGTTGGTTTAATAACAGTGCAATTCATTTGCTTTTTTCTATATTCACTCTGAGAGGATTTCTTCTGTCTCTACTGAAAAATATTGTTTCCGTATGATGATGGGTATTTTTTCATTGAAAATTGTCTTGTTTGTATTTGAATAGTGTGGCAATACGGTACCTACCTTCACCTGTGACAGCTCCATAATATGCACTAGTTTCTGTTGCCACTTACCCTTCTCAATACTGCTGTGGGTTATTCCTCGTACCTTTTAATGAGCGGAGCACCACTTGACAGGGGCTAGTTTGTGAAGGGACAGGCTGTCTGTCATCTCTCAACAGGATCATCTCCACCTGCTTAGATGTTTGGCCTAGAGGAGCACAGGGAAGGGAGGTGGGGTGAGAGGCAGTGGAGTGAAGGATGGAAGGAGCATGCCCTTAGGATGACAAACTAGGTTTGTTTTGAGGAGATCCATACAGTATGTTGAGAGAGGATTGACTGACAAATCTTTTGTGTCAGAAGTCAATAGGCCTTCTGTATTTTCTTGAAAATTTAAAGCATTTGAGAGTGTATATTCTACATTTGAAGTGGTTATCTTCAATCCTTAGAAGTTATTAAAAAGTTATTTACAAGGTCTTGAATATTTATTTATTCTCTCACCTGGCATGACAGTAACATTATTAATAGTCTCTTCCTGGTGCGAGGCTAACTTTTCGAGCTTGAGTTGAGTTGGTGATGTAGGATCAGGGAGGAAGGAAGCATTTGGTGTTTGTACAGAAGGTATTATACACACCCTGGTACACTGCATGCTAGAGGAAACACACTGAGCCTGGGCTTGGCTTTGTAGATTCAGGCATGGCGATGTAGGTTTGGCTAATTGTGGGCTGTGTAATCACAGCCTAAGGACAGTCAAGCAGCTGCAAACACACATACACAATAAGGCGTGTAGATCTAGCACATATTTCTTATTACGGTAACTAGTGTGTGAAAACTGTGGGTGTCCAATTTTGGTGATTAATACACTTTTAGATTGGATAAGGTTCCAGTCATAATGACCGTAAGATCATTCTTCAGTCTGGTAGGTAGTAAAATCCTTTCAAAGTCAATTGATAATATCACAAAATGTGTTATCATCCACCTAAAGTAAAGCTGTCCTCTCACCTGAAAGTTGACATCTCCAAGGTTGTCCAAGTTGTGGTGGATGGATGGGCCAACTAAATACAGGACTTCTCCGCATTGTAAAACAGATGATCACCATTTCTTTTATCCATTACTGTTACACAACCTTAGCTATGTGTTTATTTTTTGTAACCATGACAACAAGCGTCGTACTCATGCCATGGTATGGTATGGTATGGGTCGTATGAGATGGGAAGGGACAAAACAACCCATGTGGTCATTAAGGTTGAAGGACTGGTTAGAGAAAAGTCAGGGGATCTCCAAAGTCATTTGGATTCATCTACTAAGAACATGAATGAGTGTGAAATTTCTTCCAATCCATCCAGTGGTTGTAAAAATATTTTAAGACAGACTTGCCAACCTGCACTCCAAAGAGCCATGCCTCCTAATGTGGCTGAAAACCTTTATTGGAGAGTTGACAGGAAGCTGAGGAGGGAAGGCAAAAGAGTAGGACATGCATTATGCCAGAATGACAACAAGGTCCTGGCTGGACTTAAAAAGGATGTTATGTTTATGGTTCCAATTCATTTCAAATCCCTCCTTTTTATTTAATGATAAAAATATTTTGACATGTAATAGCAAATAAAGTCTGCTCTGTTTCATTTATTAAAATATAAGTTTATTAGAACAAGTGCTAAGTGAGGGCATGAGGGGTCTTGGTCTCAGCTGTCTTTGTTGAAAGGAAAATGAAAAGTACAAGGCATTAAACTTTCCTCACATCACACTTTTATGTTGCTATATCTCACCAACCCCCATGACACGGTTTCTTTCGATAAATTACACATGAAGCGGGGGTCATCTTATATTTATTGAAGTACATAAATGTCATTGTATTTAACACAGTTTCACGTGTCTCTCTGTTGCAGCAGTACTGCTGTACTGCCTCTCTCTCTCCCTCTGTTTTATTCTTTCTCAGAGAGGAGATTAGAATAACAGTAGTCATGGGAGTTATTACCTGGTTACCTGCGACTGGATGCTTTAATGATTTTTGATGATGGTTACTTAAAACACTGATCTGGTCAATACTGATTCTCTTAATTGGTAACATGGAATTAAAACACCAGCGAGCTAGCTGTTGGTTTATTGTAATTTATTTAAGCAACTAAATTTGAAAGTAACATTTGTCATGACTTTATTTTATCTCTTAGGGTTAAAGCTGATGCAAATATGTGCATCTCATATTTGGCCAAACCTTATATTACACACTTTTTGCAGTGTTGGAGTGCATTCATCGTCTTTAATTGTCTGGTTAATTAATTTCCCCAGCATTTTTACATTTAGCTTATAACTGTTGTTTCTTCTCAATCACCATCAGCCATAGTTTTTCTTGTTCCTGTCAATGAAAGAGCTTTGCTGTATGTATGTCGATAGATATTTTCGTGCATTTTTCCCCTCCTGGTTTGCACATCAATGTTATGGGCAGGGCATGCCTTTTAATGTGAGGCAGAGTGTCATCTTAAATGTTTCAGTCTTTTATGGCAAAGTATTGCTCTGTTTGATTAGAATAATCAAAACTGAACTCTCTAAGCATTTGGCATTTCTCCTCTCATCTTGAATACAAGGATTCTAATTACAGAATGATACAGCAGATAATTCAGGGCATGATATCTATTTAAGTTGATTAATGAGACTTGTGACATTTGTGTGCAGTTGGTAGTCAACAATGTCTTCAGCAGCTGGTGGGTGAAAATGTGTAGGCTGATTGATCATGCATATTGATTTTATCAATTCACTTCATGGTGTCTCCTCGGGTTGCCCATTAACTGGCTTTGAGCATATGTGTGTGTTTGACTCTGCGAGTGTGACAACAGAGTTTTCCTTTTGGGAGGGAAAGCAGCCTCCTAAGTCAGTGGGCATGATGCATGTGTGTGGCAGCAAGTTGTGCCTCTGCACCCCAGCACAAATGCTACAACACCCTGCTCTGCAAATGTCAGTCCCATCCAATTAAATGGTTGGTGATGCCATTGCCACAAGGGGTCCCACCAATAAAGTTCTCTGTTTGTTATCCAGCTTTGTTTCCTGTTTTTCCTTCTTTTCCAGAGACATAAGCCAGACAATAGTGTTGTGCATGCGTGCCCTTACAGTAGATTCAGTGACGAGACAGAACCAGGCACCGTTACAGTGCCATGTTTCTTGCTGCAGTAGCCTCATCCTGTGTCTTAGCATTCTCTTTGGGTCATATCTGTGCTTGTTATTAAATTTGCAAGCGGTTTTGACCACCTACACATTAGCTATATTTTGACAATGTCAGTCAGTAGTCTGCAGTGTTGACTTCACTTTGATTATTGGTTTGTCTACTTGCTGTCAAGCACCCACATTATCCTGCTCTTTCGGTTGCAGTGATGAAATTCATCCATGCTGTTCAAGAGCAACCACAATAACTGATTTTGACACCTTGATGATAGATCCAGTGAACATCGTGCATTAGCTCAGTTATTTTTCGTACTGTTTTGTTTTGTGGCAGTGAACAGTAAAACACTGTTACTGCTGTCTTTGTTGCCTTGGAATTGAGCTAAGAAGTGGCTTATTTGCCTCTCTACAGTCTGATGGTACAGAAATGCAGCCAGGAGTGTCATACTGAACCCTTGAAGAAACTTTCATTCTGATACTTTCACGTCATGAAACTTATGTTATATATCACCACTGTTGAGACACCTGAAGTATATAAAATATATATAAAAGACCTTAGAGGCCAGGTGAGTTCGCCGACTACATGCACTGAGATATTAACAAGGAAAAATAATTCCCATAGACTACAAACCATACTGTGTTTCTTCTTGGCTGTGTCAGAGCAGAGAGGGGTTATTGGCTGTGGAGATAATGCAGCTTAAATCCCTCCTTACCACAACAGTCATTTCCACATATTAATTAAGCCAACTTACAAACCTGCTGCTGGTAGTGGTGTGCCAATCTGCCACTCCAACATGAGGCGATAAGGCGGAGGAGGCGTGCAGGCTTTGCTGTCTTTTACGAGAGGAATTCTTAATTGGGTAGCGAACTTACATAAATAATAAC
This sequence comes from Lates japonicus, assembly GCA_033238685.1. NCBI lineage: Eukaryota > Metazoa > Chordata > Actinopteri > Centropomidae > Lates > Lates japonicus. Next base: position 4,854,741 of record BRZM01000007.1, read on the forward strand.
ATAAGGTGCTGGTTGGATCTCGAGGCAGATTCTACAGATGCTAGGCCAGTCCTGCCGCACTGTTGGAGGAGGATACATTTCACACCCCTCACTAAACTCATTAGCCAAAAGCCCTTCACACTTTGGCATGAAGAAACTCTGCAAGAAAATGATTTCAGCTCTGTGTTGAACCGTTTCCTCGCTGGGCTCGATTTACTCCTACACCTATTCCTATTGACTAATGTAGAAATAGAATCAGTGATCATTAAAAGGACTGGTCTTTATACAGGACCATTGAAGTTTTAGCTCCCTAAAAGGAATTTGATGTTCCTTCAACTTGTATTAACAGTCCCTCTCTCAAAACGGCTCGAAGGCTGAACACTCACATTACGTACAGGGAAATGTTTGGGAGAGAGCTTCTCTATGGTCAATGGGTAAAAGCCAAGAAAATGTTCAGAGTTTGACATTTATTCAGGCTTGTCTTCCATCTCTGTTCTAATACTCTCTCTCTGCTAGAAAGTTGAGAGGCCTGATATCATTAGAAGCTATCTACAACATATTCAAACTCATTTGAGTGGCAATGTAAGCATATTGAACTGCTCTAAAGAGCTAATTTTGTGAGAATGTGCAATGAGCCAGCAGTAGCTTTATTAAGTGGTCTAACACTCTTGGATTTTTCAGGCTGAATTGTAGAAGTTTGCTAATTGACGGTGCAAAAGCCATGCTGTTCTTGGCTTGGAAATGCTCAAACACCTTGGGACAGCTCAGCTCTCACCAATTCCATGTTTGTCAATGAGAGAAAGTAAAATCTTTGTTTTCTTTTAGCATTGCTGCAACGCAGCTCAACAGATATGAGGCAAGTGCATATTTGATTAATATTAAGGTGAAAATCCACATTTGAGCAGTAACACTTAACACTCAAAGGAAGATTAGAAATATGTTTTAGATGAAACTTTGAGAACAAATACACTCTAATTGCTACGCAAATATGGACTTTTGAACTCTACACATAGACTACAATGCTCATCTTACATTGTTGTCCTTTTCTAAATCTAAAAAATTAAATAAGCTGGCAGAAATATAGCTTATATTTGTTTTTGTGTGCACATGCTGTTGCTTTGAGTTAATTTATTACCTTGGCATTTGATTAACAGTTACAGTTACAAGTTTTTTGCATCTGAAGTCATGTGTGTCTGGAAATAGTTGATATATGAAAATCTGTATCCCAAAAGGTTAATGTCATTGGATAAATGTCATCAGGAGCAATAACGTCATAAAATGGAAGTAATGAAATGAAGTATTGGTGCATAGAGAGTTGTAGGCATAATAACGCAAATTTATACTTGTGCAACTGTCCACCTCTTTTATCCCTGTTAGTTCATGGTATTTGAATGGGCAGCACCTGAGCACCACACAATGTGAGTTTTTGTATAGGAGGAGGTTTGAGTCTTGACTTTACTCATTAAGTGAGAGGCATGATGGGAGTAGGCTGCATTTCATAAGCTCATGGTGAGAGCTGCAATATACAACCTTTTAACAATGTAAATAAAGGGATACATACAATATCTACATGTATTTATAGTCATGCTTCTGGATCCTCTTATTTGTCCTAAATTGTTTTTCAATGATGTTTCCAGATGTTTGGACACAAACTCATCATGACTTTTCATCATGTGCAGTATATATTGTAATGCCTCCGTAATGGCGAAAACATAGAGGCTGATGTTACTTACTAGATGTAATTGAAGGAAACCTTTTGGTCTGACTTCAAGATTAAAAAGCAATAACTTGTGACTGAAATGAACAAATGCAGCAAGTCCCTGAGGTTAAGAGTCTCCGTCAACTGTCTGTCTGTGCCTCAGCTGACCTTTCCCTATCCTCTATCAACTCTGCTCCACTAGAAAGTGTCAAGTCAGTAAAAAGTTGCTTCAGACGGTGGAAGTTTCTTGAGTGAAGTGCAGCTATAGCCTAGGGAAGATTTATTAAATTATGATCTTTTTTTTCTACAAAAGTTGAAAGCGACAGAAGTAAGAAAGCAGATTTGAGGATCAAAACAATGTTTGTTTAGTCATGTATGCCTTTAGATATTTGACATTTCATGAAGAAATGTTTGTGACCCTGACGAAATAAATGTAGAGAATAGGTGGATGAGAAGCTGATTTATAATATTTTTATGTATTTAAAGTTTCAACATTTTGGTACTTGGTTTGATGTTGGATTTGACATATTCTATTACTTTTTTTAGTATTGGTTTTGTTTATTATTTATTCTTGAAGCATTAGAACATGTGACGCAATCCACGGGTGGGCCTTTTAAACTTACTAGTTGAGAAATTGTATAATTCAATTTTGTAACAGTCAAACACTATATTTACTGGTACGAAAGCTATCGGGCATGAAAAGATCTCTTAGTTTAACAAGTTGAGCTAAACCAAGAGACTCAAGGTCCTTTTGAACATTCTTTGGTCTCATCTTAAAACTTAAATAGATGTGAACACCCACTAAGACTGCATACTATTCTCATCTATTTTAGTAGGTAATCCTCCAGTCTTCTGTACACAGTTATTTGTCCTCATCCCTGTACCTTGTATATTATCTGGATATATTTTGTTGGTTTACTTTGTTTGTCATTTATTTAGTACCTCAGACAATTGGTTTCTTAGCTTGTTAGGAGAGGTGGATAATATTTTGGAGACTGGTTGTAACAGCCTGGCCGGGATATGTTATAGCATGGAAACAATTCTATCTAATCAGTGGAGGGTATTTGTGTTCCTTATAAAATTCATCTTGATCAGCACAAGATTTTATCTGCAGCTGTCCAACAATTTGCCTGTTTTATGTACACCCCTGTTATAAATGGCTATCAGACTTCTGAGACTGTGCTGTAATTTGCTTCCTCAAAGTTCAAAGTCTAAAAACGTTTATGGTGGTACATCAATTCTAAGGCTCTGTTTTGTTAGGTGAATTGGACTTTTTGATAGGGGCCGAATAATGTAAAAACCCATGGATGCTGCGGTGCTGCTAAGTTTTAATATATGCTTATTTGTTGTTTTGCAAAATGATAAAATGTGTGTGAGAATCAAATTATCACAGGCAGTTTTGAGTTATTTCAACTTGATATGTCTCTGTGATAATTTGTTGGATTGAAAAAGTCCATGATTATAAATCTGTGAATACTTGCCAATCATTTCAGTATGGCCTATTGATAAATCTGCAGTTTTGTCGCTTTAATATTGTTTTTACTGTGGACTTGAACTCACGCCCAGGATGACAGAATAACTGGGCCGTAGGAGCTGCCGACTGAAATGCGTGGCTATATAGCTTTTCTGCTAAAATTTTAATGTAAACTGTTTGTGCAGTATTACATGTATGCCTTTCATTAGGACACACCTATACAATGTTATTTGTAGACCCATAATACCTTGCATGACCTATTAGCATGACTTCTGGTTATTCCCTTATACTGAACAGCGTCTACAAAATATTTGAATATACATATTTTTCACCCTTTCTCAGAGATTTGGGGAGATGAATGATGTCGAGAATATAGCCTATCACATCTTCAAAGTATAATATGATACTTCCTAAATTGGGAGGACAACCTGAAGACGTGGCCTCAGATATACTTTAATATGTTAGCTGCTTGATTTTGTTGCCAGAGACATTTGTAATGAATAATCTCCAAGAGGTCTGAGGCATCAGTACATATTAATAAGATTGAGTGAATTTATTAAAGGAGTTGGAACAGAACTAAGGCTGTCTCAAAGCAGACATAGAGCCAAATTGAGCCTCAAATTGCCCAAGCTCTTCCCAAGCGTTGAAATTTTCCTTAAAAGGTCTGACAGGCTGTGTTTAATAATTTGTTATTTCCAAAGGGAACATCTTAGCACTAATTCAATGAAAGAAATAACTGAAAGTTTGGACAAAGGAATAATGTTGATACATTTCTTCAGTTCCCAGTTCTCAAACAATAGCACTGATATTGCCATGGTTCACGAGAGGCACTGCTGGTTCCAGTTGGAACCAATTTTCAGGATTCCAAACCAATTTATTTTGGTCGAAATGCTCCAAATGGTTCAAATAGAGGTGCTGAAGTGGAACCAGTTCACGTTGGCGAGAGAAAAGAGGGTAGTAGTGGAGGAGCAACATGTTGATTGAAAAGTTGAAGGATGGAGAAGAAGGGTGAAAACGAGAGAAGAGAGACATGCCTTAGCTGGTGAGAAAAGCCTTCAAGTGAGACAGTAATCTGGGTAATATGTCAGGCTGCTTTCAGCTGAGAACGATGGTTTCCCAATTAGCTTGGGTGCAAAGGCAGCTTTCTAATTGTTTAACATGTAGTTGGCAGGCGATTCAGTGCCGCGACCCGCACGCAGCTCTTTAGATTACAGGGTGGTGATTGACACAGACATCCCCTGGGCTGTCTCGCCATGAACTTCATCAGCCTCAGTTCAGCACCTGCACATGTATAGAGGACTTGTGGCTCTGTTTAAATGAGGAGCTATTGGAGGAGGCGGGATAATGAAGCTGTTATCAATATTGGAGGTGATCAGACTTGAGTAGTTTTGAAATCATTTATCTTCGTGTAAACATGTCGTTCATAGTTCAGTTACGCCCTGTTATTGACCATGGGCCCGAATTCAAGTAGACGATGAGGAACCTACCTTATCTGAGTTCTTCATTCAGGGTAATGAAACACTTTGCAATGTACTCAGCCATTGTCTGAGCTGTGAGCTCACAACAGAGAAATGTCAGTTCGGGCAGTCTCTTCTGTCTTCAGCACTCTTCCGTTTGAGTGGCTGATCACTGCTGAGTTTTACTGTGTTTGGCCAGCAATGAAACCTTGATTTCCCAAACTCCCTCTCTGTATTTCTTCTCTCATCTCTCTGCTCAAAGTCTCATGCCTCAGCCAGTGCCAAGAGCTGCCATTTAGTTTTGTTTGTAGAGGTGTCATAGCTGAACCAACAAGCTGACTGATTAAAATGAAATGGGCCTCACTCTTGGCCCTCTATTTCTGTCTCTTGTTTTCTGTCTGCGGCTGGGGGTGGGTGCTACATGCATTTCTCCTCTCATGAATAGCGGTGGTGGCACCAATATCTACAGCTCTGCCACTTGAAATAAAACTTAATAAAATATAAATTGTGTGGATGTCAGAGTGTGGGCAGCTTCTGTGTTCTGGGATTTTGGGCTCATCACTTCAATAATTTAACTGCAGAAATGAGGCAGACGTTTTGAGTCAAGCATTAAAATCCATCCTCATCATCTGTACACTTGATTGTGCAGTTGATCAGTGGTTTCCCTCAAGTTAAGTATATAATGGGGTGATTAAAATTATAAACATTGGTCAATAGGCAGCTGATGACGAGCTCCCACATATATGTATATATTTGAATTATAAGTTATCTATTAAAGTCAGGAGAGGTAATTATGGATAAAACTACGTCTCTCTCATTGTGAGTGTGGCACCTGATTTTCATTTAGTTTTAGTCTTAATCTTTTGACAAAAATGCATGTTGGTTATGTCCAAATTTTGTCATTTGGTTTGGTGCTCTGGTATTTAGTTTCGATCTCGCACTGGCATGTTAGTCTAATTTTGCATTTTAATTACTTTGTCCTAAGCATTTTAAGGCTTGCTTCTCGCCATCTTTTGGTGCAGTTACCATGGTTGGTGTATAGCAGGGTGTTGTGTCCTCTGCAATAATACACAGATGGCTCCACCTCAATCAATCTAGATTAACATTTCCAAACTGTTTGAACAGAGCTGCTCTCTCTAATCTGATGTAGGTTTCTGCCCACTGTATCTGCAGCTACCTGTATGCTGCAGAGCAGTGAGTCATTCAGAAGCTAATTCACTCATGTTGTAAATACCATTCATTGTGGAGTTAAGTTTGAGAGAGATATATGTTGAATAACTGGTATTTCTTGAAGACATCTAGAAATGTGAATGGTTATGCCAACATTTAATCTTGGTCTCTAATGCCTTGGGTGCAGGAAACATAGCCAGTTGTAGTAATGTTAATTAATGTTAACCTTACATCCTAAACTTATTCTCTACATTTCTGGCGTGCAGTGGAAGTTAAATTTGAAACTACATTGTAAACAGGAAAACTTTCTTTTGCAACAGAATGACAGAGAGGCGTTGATGCGCAGCCCCTGCAGACACAGGCATCAGTGGGACTTTATATGTCACATTCCACATGTCCTCACCACATTAGAAATCATAGAATGTAGGCTGAAGAGTGGCAAGTGGTCTGCTGATTTGTTCAAAACTCGCCTCAACAGAGGCTGACTCATTACATTAGTGTCATGAAGGGCAAGTGTCCATAAGATGATGTTTTGTTTGTTTTCTTTGTAGACTGCATGACATTTGTGTATAACAGTCTATGATGCAGACCAAACACAACAGCAGCATGGCATCCAGCTGCTGTGGCTTTTATAATGTCTAGCTAAGTCTATTTGGACTCAGTAAAAGAAAGGACTGTAGTTAGCTGGGCCTGTGTCACCAAGCAGTTGGTCGATTTTGGACGTTATACACACTGAGAACACACACAGTTTAGCACAATGGCTGCAAGCAAAGACAATCTTACACGTCATTGCTGATTAGCGTCCGCACATCAGTGATTTAGACTCCATGACTGAATTCAAATGCAGCCGACTCAGAAGGAGCACACACAACAGGATGGCAGGCGAGCTGAAAGGAGAAGGATGAAAAAACCAAAAAGTCAAATCTATATTTTCTATTTTTGCAAACATCTCTCTAACTGAGGGCTCTATTGGCATATCAGGTACATGCTCAGACAATCACGATGAGCCTCTTCTACCCTTGGGTGCCTTATAAAAGGACAGCAGCGCCCTTTTTCTACAGTAATGACAGGCGATGGCGCAGACCTTCATCGATATTCTGCAGTTCTGTAGATCCTGCCACAGTTGACTGCACTGGCTACCGGCTGCTGCATGTGCAATGGTGCTGAAACACCCCTGCTGGTGTCATACAACTTTCTCACTTATTGATAACACAAACTTTTGTCCATGAAATTATGCCAAAGCTTCATGGTATTTATATCTCTCTATTTTTGCCATCATATCTGCTGTGTATTGGCACATATAAATCTATTGTACATGTTTATAATATATAACACTTTGATCTGTCACAATTCATTTGTATGGTGCACTGCCTAGTCCAAAGTTTTGTAGCTTACAAATAAAAAAGCAATCAGGCAAGCTGGGTGGTTACTAGATAAATGTTTTGCATCAAGACAGCATTTTTCCTTTTCAGCCTGGACAAAGTTTTAAAAGTTTACCCAAACTCTGTAAAGAAACAATGGATATATCAATAAGTAGCTGATATTCATTACACTTACTCTGCGTTGTGATATATTAACTGTGTTTTTCTGAAAGAGAACATAATTTATATAATAATTGCATAGCAAACAAATACAAAAGAATTAACACAATTTAAAAACAAGGATATACCTGATAAGTCTGCATTTTAGTCTACATTGCACAATAACTTTTAAATCACTAATATTGATTTTCTAGTGCGAATGACTATCACCTTTTTAAATTATATTTTTAATCTAAAGCTCAATATTGAGTCACCATACTTCATTTGCATGTGATTAAACCTAAGATGACTGTCTCTATTCTTCTTCCTCTTGCTACATGACCATTTACCAAGATTATCAAAATACACAAATTCAAGCTCAGAAAACAAAAATGAACAGTTCCAAAGTTGCTTGATCAGGACTTTTGCAAACAACATCCCACTGGTGAACTTAGTGTAGCCCTCTCATTTTTTCTCTAAGGGCTTAGTTACACGAAAGCATTTATAACAGCAAGGTATCAGATGAATTGCTGTAATCAGTGGATTGTTTGAGAAGTCAAAGCCGTTGTGGGGTGTTGGAATTTGGGCTGTTGGCCAGTCTGTCAGACTTACAGTGCAGCAGACTGAGGCAGGACATTCCAGAATGGAAAGCTATCTATTGCACCATGCAGTTTTATGCAGTGCATCCATTGTCTGAGGAAAAACAATGGCAATGAACTTTCCTTTTCTCCTGAGCAAAATGAGCCGCAGCGAAGGTAGCTGCTGCAAGACCTGCATGTTGTCACCACACTGCCAAGCTTCCAGCACCACCTATTTTGGGAGAATGTGCATGTAAATTAGCTGTACCACTTTCTGGTGTGACTGTGTACTAACTCTCCTTTGGTTTTAATATGCCAGGAGTTTAAAGAAACTTTCTTATATCTACAGTACATCACATACTGTTCCAGACATAATGGCAAACAATTGTGGCTCATATTACCTGAGTGTGAGAAAGTCTGCAAATTAAGCTCTCGGCGGCGAGAACTTTCCTCTATCACCCAGTTGGATTTAGCACACTGTGATTTCTGTGCTCATCATGATCACAGACCTTAGTGTGAAGCCGCACAGGGCACAGTGTCCTTGGTAATCAGCACCTGCTGCTGTGACAACAGGTATATATCGGCAGATGACATGTCTGTGGTGCACACTGTGTCATGATGTGGAGTTTGATAGGAGAGAGAGAATAGGGTGTGAGTCGAACCTGCGAGAGGAGATCTCAGGTGGGAGGGAGAAGCAGTGGCTCACGCAGAGCTTGTGGTTGTGTGAAGATATGGCTAATGTGAACAAAGTCATCTGAATTCTCATATGGGATAGGAAGTCATGGGCGTTAGCTAGCACCCTTCCAGATGCACCAAGGCATAGTGTCTCCTGTTGTGGCTTCTTACAACACCTCCACTGTTTGAATTTGGCTCTCTGTGTCGGTGTGTGTGTGTGTGTGTGTGTGTGGGGCTGAACCATCCTATTGGAAAACCTTAATTATATTGCTCACTCAGAGGTTTTGTCTTATCGTTTACACAATAAAAGCACACATGGACCAAATTAATAATAGTATAAAAAATAATGCTTTGCACTTCGATTTCAACTCTCTGCTCTGTGACATTGTTTCACATACTCTTTATCTATTTCTCTCCACGTGCACAACAGGGGTTCAATTAAATCATAATTATCATTTCTGCTTACCTCCAGGTTGTCAGATGAATTGATCCTCTCTTTTCTACACTTTTTAATCAACATCTGCCGAAGAAAAACAATCCACTCCCACAAAGGTAACACTGTTTGTCTTAGCCGATACGTAGAAATCAATCAGTCCTGCGTTACTGCAGTGTCCATTTATGGTGGAAGGAGCTGCAGTATCTACAGTAAGCTTGGAAGGCTTTGACCTTTGTTACTGTATATCTGGGTGGGGCAGTAGTTAGCTCTGTTTGAGGTCTGAAGGAGTGCACCTCGCTCACGACTGGCGCACACACACACTTTCTTAAATGTCCTTGAGCGTCTAGTTGAGAAAAGGAAATTTCTTTCTCTTCTGCATTTGTTGAAGTTCTCAACAGAGGTTTTTCTCTTGTAAACATTTAAATAATGTTTTCTTGCTTTAAGTATTTAGTTTTCTCTGTCTTTTAGAGGCTGTTAACAGCTGATAGCCAAATGACTAAACCTCTGTAAAGGTTTGCAATGTAATAGACAATACTGCGAACACCTCTTGAATTCTGACCAATTGTGCTTGAGGGACTTAATGGTGCAAGAGAATTATCATCTGTTAAAGAGAATAATGCAGGCAGCTTTTAGATACACACTCAAATCATGACATTAAATTCCCTTTATTATGAGGAACTTATTTTATTTTGATTCTCATTCATTTGTTGCAGTATGTGTCATATAGTATCCTCTTTAGTAAGTTTCCATGAACTGAATGCATGCATTATGTATTTCCTCCACTTTAATGCTGATTCAATACACTGAGCAGTGTTTACTGGAGGCCTGTGAGTTCTCTGCAATTTATTCAATTCATTGTGCAGTTTGTATAAATTTGTGCCTGACAAACAGACAGAAGCATCTCTTATCGTCAGGCCTTTGCAGCTCGAGCTGCCACTAAAAAGCTAGTTTCAGACTGTCAGGCGCCGGGTTGGTTATTGGATCATCAGGTCACTGCAAGTCAAAAGTAATAAAAACTGGAAGGCATTGGTCTGTGGCATTTTGAGAAGTTAACCGTAGACTACAATGTTTGGAGCCTCCAAGATAAATACTGCATCAGTTGGTTTATGAAATCGAGAAAGTGACTGGAATTCTCTTGTTTAAGACGTACTTCTGTTACACACAGACTGTTAAACATAAGTAAGTTAATACAGGGTTTTAACAAGAACGATGATCACTGTCAGTATAGTACAATACAGTAAGGCATGACATAATACAAAGGCAACTTGGCTGGGAGAAATTCCAAATTCCAAGTAGTCAGGCTCATATTATCTGGTAGTGCAAGGAGTTCACCACCTTGTAATATAACATCGAACTCTGCAGCCATCCTGAAAAAATTCCTGTCGTGTGGGTCATACACAGGTGGAGTTAGTAAAAAAGGCGGCAATGTTGCAGTTCACCTCTTTGTGCCACATGTCTCCAACACAAAGTCCTCCAGTTGGTGCAAATTTGTTGTTGTCTGTTCCTCTAGAATGACATAGTGATCTGATGCCTGTATTTTGGGTATGACTGTGCTATGGTTAAAGGTGCTATATGTAAGTTTTTGCTATTTATACATAGCCAACATTAGCATAGTACTTCCCTGTTTGCATTACTTTACATACTTTGTTAAAATTTTGTGTTTATTCGGGCTGTCAATTTCACACTTACCCCTCATTTGTCATTTGGAGCATACATATGTCGTTTTTGCTGAAACAGTTAAAAATATTGTACACACTGGTTCAGGTTGGATTCTCTGAATACGTTTGATGATGTCCTTTTCAGTACTTCAACATCATAATTTCAATTACAATATTTTTGTGTCATCTGCTGCAACTGCTGTTGCCCTTGAGAAACAAAAAACTACTTCTTTTTAACAATTGTTTTTTAATTTTTTACAGTATGACTCCCATGACATGAGGTTAGTTATTTATTTAGTGCTGTGCCTTTTCACAGTAAATGGGGCTTGAACATGCCGCGATACAACAGCAGTGTTGCTAATTCAAGTGAATAATTCTGCCATGTCTGTCTGTAATGTACCTCCCGGATCATAAGCAATTATTGTTTCAATGAGATGTGGTCTCAGTTGCTGACCCACATTATCGTGATGCTAAATGCAAGAATGCAATGTCAGGAGGCCAAAATGGAAGCTAAGTTCAATTACTAGGTCAACCTTGAAACAATTCATGGTAAAAGTGACAGTGCTGCCATCAATAGCTGCATTTCACACACACATTAAGGAGAATCATTAGAGGTCATGGTAAATATCATATTAGAATCCTTGTGTTCAAAAACATTACCGTGTTGTTGTTATTGTTGTAGATCCATATTTGTCACCTTGGGTATCTATTTTTAGACAATAAACATTGACTAAACTTGCCAGTTAAATCATGTAAAATGTAGGAAATACAACAGCAGTCAGGCAGACTGTAATTTTCTCTCTCTGGAGAATGATTTTTGTCCACAAAAAAAAAAATCTTCCTTACCGAATCACAAGGCTGTAGAGCCTGGAAACTAAAACTTCACATGTGATGTTAATGGACACAGCTGTCCCCTGTGTTTGCAGCTTAGATTATATGAAATGAGGCCAGCTCTCTTTTCAGTGGAGCTCTACTTTGGTTTTGATTGTTGAATAGGAAAACATAAATTGGAAACTGTCTATAATGACCATTGTTACAGATTTTAAAAGAGCCTGAGGTAATGAATGTCTATTTTGTTATCACACGTTGCTCTGATTACATATCACATTTCAGACAATTGGCATTAAAGCAGCCCCTTTTTTGCTGGATAGTATTTGTGTTTATATTCCTTATGCAGCAGCCTTTCTAATTGATTGTACGAAATGAAGAACACTGTCATACACATATGCAAGCGTAAATTACAGTAGATATGTTACAATGCTGTATAGATAGAGATTTATTCATTTGAATTGCCAAGACTGTGGACATACAAACACGCTGACTTTTATTCCCGCATCCCCACTTTTTACATCCAACATATGTTGCACTAATGGGGACAATGAGCAAGGGTCTGAAGACCAGAAAGCAATCAACATTTGGCAGCAATGATTTGTCCAACCAACCAAATGATTTATGTCCGATCGCGGCTCTGGTTTTCCCCACCTGCCAGTCAGTGGCTGGTTTGTTGTTGTGAAGCAGAGGTGCTGCTTGCAGTTTGATTGGAGTGGCGTGGGCTGCAGCACATGAAAAAAGGCCAGTGTCACCTTGTCACTCTCGGGCACGCCGCCAAGCTGCTGGTGGGGGTTGGGTGGGCATGTTACCGAGGAGGGTGTGTGTTGAGCACTGTGGTGATGATCATCGACTCTCTCCTCTCCCTCTCCCCAAGTCTGTCCCTGGCCCACCTCCACCTCACCCCATCACTAACACTGTAATTATCCGCCTGTGGAGGTGGGACATCTGCAATAACACTAGAGTTTGATCATTTTGTGTGTGTATGTGTGTGTGTGTGTGTGTGTGTTGAAGAGGGTGAATCACTTTGAGAAAAGGAGAATGGTGTTGGAGAGGTATTTAAAGGAGGTTGAATTGGTGGTCCTATTGTTCTGTAGCATTCTTCTCCTTTTTATTACTGAATCATTTCATAGCAATTAAAGATTCTCTCAATCCCTGTTGTCACATGGCGGCAGGTGGACTGTTAGTACATCTTATCAAGACTATTTAGAGGACCTGCGTGGATTTCATCTCAAGTTCTCCCTGACCCAAGCTCTGCCCATTAGGGGCCTACTCCCACTTCTCCCCAGGTCTGCACTTACTCAAGATCCTGCAGCTGATCCAGGGTTTATGTGTGGCACATCTGATCGAGACTGAGGGGCTGAATGTGGGGTACCCAAGGTCAAGGTCTGTGCCGAAATAGATGCTCCGAAGTAGCCTTGGGGCTGTCACAACAGCCAAAGCTCTGTGGTGGAGAGGAGAGGTGGGTGGGTGACCCTGAGGGCCACAGGTGTTAAAACACCATGCTCCCAGTACTTGGTGGCTGCTGGCGATCAGGAGTGATAGTGATGGTTTCTGATGTCATCATCCAGCAGCTCTGTGGACTTGAACTCCACAGGTTCTTTCGGAATGAGCACTCTTTTCTGTTAAACAACACTGTGATTTATTAAGTGATGGTTGGCAGACCTTGGGCAACATTGTGCAGTCTGGAAAATATATATTTGACATTTAATGCTTGGTTATGTGGAAATATGGCTGTAAATGCTTGAAGTATCATCAGGTTCTCCGTTCTGGCGTCTATCAAAACTCCAGGTTTTCGAGTTTTCTGCTTTTTATGCTCAAATAGGCCAAGCGCACATAATTATTGTGAGATGTTAATTAATACATATACAAAGAGTCAGAGCATTGCACATATGCTACAGCTAATCACAATCATACCCAATAGTAGAGATAGAAGTCTGGAGAACTAATTTTAAATATGCAGAGGGTCTCATGTCTGGTTGACTTCTCATCAGTATGAAATCTTTCTTAAACCTCTGAAACATGTTGTCAGGCTGTAATCAACAACAAACTACCAAACCTCGTGTTCTGTAAGATTGTGTGTGGGAAACATGCCTCCAGCTGAAACTTTCAAGGCTCTTTCTTCTTCTGGTGGGGCCTCCTTAAAGGTCACTGAACTGCAAGCGCTAATTATCACCTGAGGGTGCTAAGCAACTACTCAGGACCCAGATTTACTCCCCCTCCACCCCACCATAATGCCTGTGCATTTGGGACCTGGGCAGGTGGCTTTGTGTTACCATGCGTGCCGGTCGCATGTGTGTGTTTGTTGGTACATTTGTTGTAAGTGTATATGTTCATCCGTACCTGAATAAGCGTGCATTGTTGCACTTAATGATGATCTCGCTAATCTAATGGTGCAGGGGTCTGGATTAACACTTCTGAAGACATCTCATCTGTCTTGTCTCGGTGGATTCCTCCTGGTTCTGAAATGAGACCATTGAGATATTGTCATTTTGAAGACTAGTGGGTTCATTAGAGACTGGGCGGGCGTGCATTGCATTAATGGTTTAATATTGCTCTTTGAGATGATGAATGTTAGAGTCACATTTTATACTGCATGGGTGAGTGAAAATACATAGTGTAATGTGTGTATGGTAAATGTTATTGAGGTCCTGGTGGAAGCAATGGTGTCAGCTTTAAAATTATAATTGGTGGGATAGACTGTATATATAACACAGCAGCATGTTTGCTGACACACAGTTATTTCTCAGGAATGAAAAAAAGATGACTGTGAAATGCATTCAGACAGCAAACAAAAACATCTGTGAAGTCAGGAGTGTGAAGATGAGAATACGAAAAAAATCTGAGCCTGTCTTTGTCTTCTGGTCACCAACTAACTGCTCTCACACAGACATTACAAGGTTAAAAGAAGGTTAGAAATTTAAGGAAGCTGTAATGTGATGGCTAATTTAAATTTATCACATGCTGTGTCAAGTTTTTCCCAGTTCATGTGTGGGGTGTTAATTGAGCAGCCACGTGATGGGGGGTGACACTTCATGCCATAAATGTTATCCTCACACATCTTAGCCTTTTACCACTGACTTTCTCATCTCTGGAGGAGCAGCGCAGGAGGAGACTTGACTCGTGTCAACATATAGAAAAAGAGAGAGAGAGTATGAAACAGAGGGAGAGAGAGAGAGTAAGAGAGAAACCCCTGAAGGGGCAGAAGGGTAGGGGAAGAGAAGGCAGATCCTTCACATGACCTCCATGTACATCCACTGGTGCTACCTGGAGCACAAACATTGACATGGCATCCAGAGGATATGGAAATTCACCCATGTCAGCCATTATCATTTATGGCAGCTCATGGTTTTGATATTTCTAGTCAGCTGAGATGAGCAAACTGTGGAGAAGTAGAAAAGCCTGAAATAGAGACAAAGATGGAAAAAGTTGGGGGATAAAGAAGGGAGAGAGGGAGTCAGACACTGATAACCTCGTCTTATAACCTTCTGTGTTAAGCCATCAGTCTTTCTGACCCTTGTAATTAGCACACAAAGCACAGGGATGGAAAGAGCTAGCTTCAATTGGTCCCTGTGAGACTCTGGTCTCAGCCTACAAATAAGATATTGCCGCATAGACAGTATTTTACTGAAAGCAGAGAATAGATTTGTCTCCTGGCAGACACAGCAAATATTTCATCCAGGGTATGCCTGCGGCTTAGAGCCTTGTTGGTATTAGTGCGCCTAAAAGTTGTTGGGAGCTTACAGTCCACATGGGAATACTTTCACGATATCAATTACTTCAAACACGCACAGACACTCGCAGGGATTTACACACACATTCACCACAAGCGTTGAGACAAAAACCAGAGGAAACAGGTTGGCGGCAGTTAGGAGAATGACATGGCAACTGACTCTTGTTTCTCTAATTGGCTAAATCTGTACTAATTCTGTTCTATTATGGAGGGAAATGAGCGTGATGCTACAGGGAGGTCTCCCCCCTCCTCCCCCCACAGGGAGCAGGCAGCTCCACACAGCACAGCACACCCATCTTCTCTGGTACCCCCCACCAGCAGCCCCAGGGGGTGGAGGCCAGCCGGGTGAAGTAATTGAATAACTAACAGCAGATCACTATTTGGCTGACTCCAGCTCATTGGATAGACAGGAATGCTTAGACAGCGCTGGCTGGCAGGCAGGCAAACAGCGGACTGTATGGAAGCTCACTGGCGAAAGCCGAAACTGAGGACTGAGGATGATGGTGGGTTGCACTTGTAATCTTAGCTACAGTACAGATAGTATAAAAGCAAAGGATAAGGCACGAGGCGGTGTAATCTCGCAAGGGACCGATTTACCACCATTTCTGAGTTCTTCTTATCATGTAGCTTAATGACTTTAATGACTTGTAGGAAAAATGTGAAAGCAGCTAAAAGGCTTTGAGAATCAAAGGAAGGCTTTTTGAGGTCAGGGATTTTTTTTCTTTTTGGGGAGAAACGAAAGTCTGTGGAGTCCACTTAGTGCTGTGACTACAGCACTGCATCACAGCTCTTTGTCTTTGTTCCTGTGAAAAGGACAGGAAGTGTGTGGAAGTGTGGAGGAACTAGTTTACTTATTCATCAGGTTTTCAAGTTCTAGCGGACACAAGGTTTCACAGGGATGATAAATGGCATCCGAAGGCCCAGGTGGATGGGAAGGGGGAGGAGGTAAATAATGGAACAGCCTGACAAACAAAGGAGGCTCCATGATGCATTGTCTGAATGTGAAACAAAGCCACAGGTGTGTGTGTATGTGTATGTGCGACTGAGCAGGACTGATGGTTGCTGAAACTTTCCTTGTCTCACCATCGCTACCAGGCCCCTGCAGGAGCGTTTAGGTGGCTTTTGAAGTGAGCCTTGCAGCACCACCTCTGTGAAGTGACTGCATGGATGAAGTTGGTGCATTTGGGCAGGGACAGAAAATAGAATAAATAAATATATAAAAGAGGGAATGTCCCTCCAGAGTGGAAATGTAACTCTAATGCAGCAGGAGGAGGTGGACAGGAAAGCTATTAAGGCTAAGCGAGGGCCTGGGGTCCACTCAAGTTTTACACTCCTACTCAGGGCTGCACTGTGTATGCCCGATACACTCTTTCTCTCTCTCACACACACACTGACACACACACATCCTCTCAGCCTCCTGTTCCAGCTCCGTTCCGTCTGAACTCTCTCTCAGCGCTGAGCTGAGCAGACTCAAGGAAACGGTTCATTTAAATGTACATAATTTGCTCTCGAAGGCTCACTCTTGGTCTCACTGTTCCCCTGTGGCGCCACAGAGAAACAGCCCAAGAGAGACAGACAGAGAGAAGAGATTTTATCGTGGAAGAATCCAGTGGCCTGGGCAGAAACATTGGCTGGTAAAAGCCAGGCAGAGTGAGCGCTTCAGGTACACTGGACATTTATCCCCTGGAGACTTTGATGCCAACACATGTTTTCATCTTGTCCTGCCACCAGATTCTATATAGAGGAAAGGCCTAAACACAGTGCTGGGTGTGTTGTCTCATGAGATTTTAGCTTCAAATTCATGTAGCCAATTTTTTCACATACCCTTACCTGACACATAGACTGTATAATGCACCAGTTGATTGTTGATTGACAGAAAGAATCTGCTGCTGTTGTCATAATAATTTCACTCTTTAAGTCATTTTTCAATATAATATCAAAAATAGCTCTTTTCAGCCTCTAAAATATGAGGATTTCCTGCTTTTCACTTTTATAGAATTTTAATTTAAATTGGACTTTGATCGACGGTCAAACAAAACAGGACATTTGAGACATGAACTTGCACCCTTGAAAATAGTAAAAAAAAAAGTAATTGCAGGGCTACAATATAACACCAGGTATTTGCATGTTTGCACACACTCATGCAAATTAAAAAAAGAAAAACAAATCAATAGGCCTTACAGGTTACAGGATGAGAGACAGATAGCACAGGGTGAAAAGAGGAAGACAGGAAAGAGGGGGATTGGAAGAGAGTGAAAAGCGATTTGGCCTTTGTCAAAGTCAACATTTGGCCTTTTGTGGATCAGAAGGTGATTGTGTTGACTGTGTTGCACAAGCTAGTGTGTTGTCAGAGTGTATAAGAGGCACGCTGAGTCAGAGTTACTGCAAGACGTCAGAATATCAGTCGTCTGTTTGTTTCAGCGTGTGAGGGTTTTCATAACCTCTGGATTTATACAGGCTCAGTCTTTACGCTCACACTGACCTGCATTAGCCAAGGGAATGGTGGAGCTTTGAGCATTTCTCTGTCCTCCAAGAACAAAGTAAACAAAGCAAACAAATCCTCATAATTGATTCTATTTGGGCTGAGTCAACTCATATCAAATAATGAGTAAACAACAACAGAGATAAGAGGGATAAAAAAAACATGCTTTTTATACATCTTGTCAAAATAACTTTCAGTCTGTGTAAAAGAAAAAAAAAAGCATCAAAACAAGCAAAAAAGTGTTTTTGCTAGATGTCAAAAATGGTGGCCAAATGAACTGACTGGCACCATAACGCAGGTATTGTAAATTTGTTGGACTTAAGACCCAAGGAACTGAGGGGACAAAATAAATGTGTTGATATATGAAACGGTTCAGGAGTTAATTTGCTGGTACACTGCTCACAACTTTGCAAGGTACAGCTGAAATAAAACATAAATCAGGAGGAAAATACCCTCCCATGTGCTGTCAAAAAATTAGACTACTCTCCCCTGAGCCAAAAGATATAAATATATTGTCCACCCACCCTGTTTGTACAAATAAGAAGGTGCTCACTATGATCACTTTTCCATAGTTTTGTAGCTCCTATGTATAGTAGCACTCACTCTTTCATGTCACTTGTATGTTCGTGTTCTTACAACAGAGAGTAGCATCTCTGCTTTGCCACATGTGATAGTTGTGATAAAGTGTTAATGTGCTGTCTGTGCACATTCATCACCTCCTGAGGCTGTTTCGCTGCAAAATGTTTCCCACTGGAGGATAACTGAAAGGCTTTTGACCTGTTTTAAATATTTAAATGAAGAAATAAAAAAGACGTTTGACAGGTCCTTATTCCAATTCGCATCACAAACCTTTTAGCATGCCATACCTGTGGAGTGAAAACACAGTGGTGTCCTGCTCATAGTAGCAGGTTGTGATCATGGCTGCCTACTGTCGTCACAACTTATGTATCCCAACATAATGTAGCATTGACAGTAGTTACTTATCAACATCATAACTGCTCCATTACTTCTTCTGTTAAAAGCCTTGAAATTTGAGGTTGTTTACATTTTCTTTTTATTTGCTAATGTTTGCAAAGGCTTATAAGAGCTGCAGAACAAAAACAAAGCTTGTGTTCACAGCTCACACTCTCTCAGTTACAGATCGGGGTTTCAATAGTATTATCACTTAAACTTTGTGCAAACAAAGAGGACAATGTAAAAACAATACTTAGAGCAGATGTATATTATAACAGAGACCGTTCAAATGCAAATAAATAGATTATCACCACTGATATTATGCAGTGATCAGTGTTTAGGGACATGCAGCATACTACTGTAAAATATTTTCAGCCAATTAATAAGGATTACTAACCTCTGTTTGCAGCTTTAGGACCCTGCTTCTGAGAAACATGGCTGCTCTCTATATGAAGATGATACATTAGAATAATGATCTGGAGATAATTGAACCAAACTGCATCTATTATTGCATCAGTGGAGGTAAAAGTCTATCCCAGCATGCATTGGTTGAGCAGTGGGATTCAAAGGACGAACACACCTAATGAGCAGAGTTTTGTACCATGACACTAAACACAAGCACCCGGAAGAAACCTACAAAGACGCAGCCGAGGTCCCGCTGCCGACTGCTGAGCTAATGTGCTGCTCACATGAAAAAATGCAAATGTTAAAGAAGCATTCCTTAAGCAAACAGATGGCGTAGATGTGTAAATATGTCTCATTGATATGGCCCCAGTTTTAATTAAAGCTGCAATAGGCAAATCAGTATTGTTAGTCACGCTCACGTTGCCCGTGAGCTGGTCCCGTTCACAGCATCTGATCAGCTTGTCTCCCTCAACGACATCTATCTTTAGCCAGAGGTAACTTGTAAGAACCACCTCATGCATTGTAGAAGCAGATGGCGAACACAACTCTGATGTTCATCCACCTATTAACACGACCTGTTTGCTTATCCTCTGTCATTATTGCTGTTGATATAATGTCCCTGTAATTCACCTATTGACCATTCTTTGATATTGCATAATACATACGCTCACTAAATGATCCCAAAATATCCCTAAATACTGAAAAAAAATTGTTTTGTGACATGTGAATACATGTGTCTTGCTTTGAATATATATGAATGTAATACATATAATATGTAAATAACTTCTAACATTCTGATAACGCTGTCAGTGAAATTACAAAGACAAACTGTGTATGTCAAGTGAGCACACCTTCCCCAGAAGCTAAAACACCATTGCAAATGAATTCCTGAAACTGAGGCTTTCAAAACTTGCCTTCATGTAATGTGTTGTTACTTTAATATACATTGAGCGTAGCATAACATTTCTAACTGTTGGCAACCACACAGTTTTAGCCAACTAGTAATTTATCACATTTCCATAATAATTAGTCAACTGCAAGCCTCATACCCGCCTCCAGGAACGCAGTCAGCAGCTGCTTCACACAGGCAGAGAGCACCAGAAAAACACTGGCTGGCAATTGTGATTTCAATGTCGGCCAATTTATCACTTATAAAAAAGAAAGATTGTTGGAATTATACATTAACATTAAAATATCATCTTTAGCATTTCATTTTTAGTTACAGTATATTTTGTAAAATGTACTATTGATAGTCACCATAGTGACAACATTTATAGGAAAAAAAAGATTAATTCTTTGAAATGAAACATTAATTTGTGATTAATTCGATTGACTGACATCTGCTAATGAAGACTGTGATATGGTCACAAGCTCAAGAACAAATAGAGCTTTAGTTAAGATTGTTTTGGCAACTTGTCAAGCTGCTGTAGTTTGTTTTGATGTTGTATTGGATTGCATTATACTGGAAGGAATTTTTAATATTTTGTCTCCACCAGATTTTACACATATCTTTTACAAAATATTAGAAACACCTTTCAATATGATAGAGTCCAGCACAACACCATCATGGTAGTGCAGTCTTAAACTTAACCATATTACTGAGTATATACATTAACAACTAAATTAGTAGTCTCAACAAAAAATTATATTTCTGGTCACTCAGTGTATGTCATACATAGGTTCAGTAGTATTATTGAAGATAGCTACACCAAGTTTAAGTTGCACCAGTTTCAATAGTGCTTCTCTGTGTCACCTTGGTTGGACTAAACAAGTTGCATTAAAAGGTTTTACATGTAGCTGCGGCCTTAGGGTGGGTTTACTGGTGACTGATCAACAGGAAGGACCACAGAGACCTCACATGTTCCCTTAAATAGCTTTCACCTCCTTCCATCTGCCCACTCCCCTCAGGTTACTTTCCAAACAACTCCTGAATCCTCACCAACACTGTGTTTTCTGAAACATGTCTCAGACTGTTTTTGTAACAACTTAGTTTGGAGTCTCTGACTCATTTTTTCTGAATGATTACTGTCACTGTCAAAATAAGATACGTAGGAGTGTTATTTTCTTTGTTTTTTGCTATTAATACAGAGAAATGCTGATTTTCCAGCATCTCTTTATAGCACACGCCTGTATACAGTCATTTTAGAAACCACAGGCTCAATTAGCTGTAGCAAATAATCTGGCCTTTGGCTGAAACACTCTAGTCCTTGCCAAACTTTGCCGGCTGTCATGACAACGGGTGACACTCTGACATTTTCAGTTGGGCGTGTTTATCACCTCACACCCTCTCTGCAATGTACGCCTCTGACATTTTGGAAGGGGTGGAACTGGCACAGGGTACACAGGCTCTGCTGCTGGCTCAGGAGCCTCTGTTAGCCTCCCCGTGTTTCTCTTAATGAACAGAGTTTGCTGTATTCATGTATGTTCATGTGTATGCATGTATGTAGATCAGTGTTGTCACATGTTCCCCTCAGGAGTTTGTTTCTCACTTAAGCTGTTGCATCTCATCGCTGTACATCTTTATGCCAAGTGTTGGGGGGGGATCCAGACAAGCAGTGGTACCATGTAAGTTATCCATTATGGAAACATTATGAATTACTAAGCTGTGTCTGCATGATTCATCTTATCTCATATTGGATGCATGAGTGAAAAAATATCTATTCTATTAATGTGTGTATGTATTCAAATGCATGTATACAGACCTTGTGCTTAAGCCTCTAGCCCAGTAATTGAAAATTGAATAGAACAGTGAAGTTGTTGGCTCATGGCTCATGGCCTAATTTGGCAGATGGCTCACTGAATCTCTCCGTGGAGCCATTCCCTCAAGTGTGTGTGTGTGTGTGCATGTGTGTATTTCTGTTTGTGTAACTCCTTAGAGACAAAGACTCCTCAAAGCGTCCTCTTAACGATTCAAGTTTACATCAGGATCAGCATTGGAAGGTGGGAGCCAGATAGCAGTTTTGGGTATTGTTGTTGGTTTAGTTTTTTCTCTCTCTCAGGCCTCCTTTACTCCTCTGTGCTCCCCTGTGGTCTCCTTCACCTTGCCGGAGCTCATTACCTCCTCTGTTTATTTGAAATCTCATCTTCTTCCCAGACAATCACTAGGTTAATGTATTCAGTTTAGGGGATGTCATCCTGAACATTTGCTGTTGACTCTGCAGCTGGACGTGCGTTCAGTGTCTGTGAATCCACCGCAGTGGAATAGCAACAGTCATCTAGTCAGATTATCCCCAGTTAGCAAACAGTTCAATCTTGCTTGCTTGTGCAGGTGTACTCTTGTATTTCCTGTATTGTGAAAACCGTTTCAAGTTTTAGACCTTACGATGATTTTTTTCAGTTCTCACATCTTCAAAAGGTAGTTTTAGGGTTAAGATAAGATTAGAATTAGGTTTAGATTAAAATTGTGGTAAGGGTTGAGCAGTTTGGATGGTTCAAAGATATTACAATTTGCCTCTTAGTTTTATAGTCTTTGGCTATTACTTCTTTTGGTTATGACATCACATATTCTTGCTGCAGTACAGTCTCCTCCAAGAGGTATGAAATGCTTGCTTAAAGTGCATAATGCTTTTTTGGTAATCCTTTCTTTCATTTATCAACCCCTTCAATTAATTTTATGTTTGTTGCTAGCATAATGAAGAAAATAATAAACTAAACCCTTAAACTTAAACTTACCCTTAAAGGTTAGGATGAGATTGGTCTTGTAATTATGATGGTTAAGGTTGCTAGTAGGGACTAAGAAATGTATTGTCACAAGTTTGCTATTAAAGTAAAAATGTGTGTGTGAGTGAGAGACAAAGAGAGAAAGGCAGAGTGCTGTGTAATCTGAACATATGGTATTAGAGGAGAATAATGGAGTTGTCTCTCCAAACCCCCAAACCTCCTTAAATTGGCATGTCTCCAGAGGTCCTTTCATGTCTCTAAATAACGCTACAAACAATTTATTGTTATAGCGCATGCCGCAGGGAGGTGTGAGATACATGCATACACGTCTTAGTGCGCGTGTGTGTATTTGTGCATATGCACCTGTGTAGACGACTGCAAGCCTTTCACTTCTGCATGACATGTATATTTTTACTCAATTAATTATTATTTCTCCTCATTTTGTGCAAGTGCTCACGTTCCTGTGTGAATGTGTTGGTGGACTCATCGTGGCCTCCACAGATTTTCCCATCCTTTTTATCTGTGTCTTTATTTAAGCAAACTTCTGCTGTCAGGAGCAGGTTGTGTGTGAGCGTCTCCCAGCGTGCCTCCCAGCGAATGCTCCACACTGACACGTGTCTGTATGTGTTAATCACAGATGTCTATTTCGCTCCCACTCTGGCCTCCTCCAGACCTCCCATGGCTCTCTCTCGGTCTCCCTGCCCGGAGTGAGTGCAACACAGGTGACACAAGGCGACATGGCTAGGATGCCACACATGCATCAGACTGTGAGAATTAGCAGGAGCTGAGCTAAATTTGGGGAGTTATTACTCAGTACAAGCAGATTGCTCAAAGTTATGCAAGAATCTGGTGGCTTTTATATATATTTTTTGGAAGTTTGGCATGATAACTAGTTTCCTGGTTGCTCTGTCTCCCTCAGACATCTTGTAGGGGTTTTGTTTATTATTCACAATATCTTGATTTGCCAGTTAAGGTGACTACTTCTCTTACTTGTCAATATCTATTTTATCTGTATGCTAATATCTGAAGTATACCATGTAATACCCTATCCCATTCAAGTGGGAGTAACATGGAGGGTAATATCTCCTCTTTGACATCTGCCCTCTGCAATTCTGAGCTTATCCACCTCGCCGCAGTTCCTTGCCGTAGGCCCTGTAGCTCTGTCTGATGTCCGCTCACGCAAACACCACTGCACTCCAAACACACAAGCGCGCACACTTGCACAAACACGCACACACATACAGATTCGCTGCAATTAGAGTCATATGGTGTGAGCTTACTGCCTCCCACGATTCTAACCAATAAGGTCATTTTGTAGATGAAGAAAACAAATACTTACATTTCTGCAAGTGTTCTCCGCAACCCTGCCTTTTCCTTGTACCAAACAGTAAATGTAATCTGTTTTAAACTGTATCCAGTGTGCTCATCTGCTTAGCTGTTCAGAATCCTCTTTTAATTTCCCATTTGTATAAGAAATGAAGTGTGAGGCAGGTGAATGCAAAGCTCTACAGTTATAGAAATTACAGAACAATAAGTATCAGCAGAATTTAATGCTTCATGTAAAAAGTAAAACCGTATTTCTACATATTTGTGGAAACATACATTCTGCAGAAATTCTTACACATTTGGCTGCTGTTTGCCTACAAAGATGTTTGTTTGTCTTGGCTACATAATTGAATACCATTAATGTAGCAAGTACTGCCTCAAAGCCAAGAAATGGTTTGATCTTTGTTTAAAGTGTGTCAGCTTTTTAGCCCTATTAGCAGTTTGTTCTTCTTTGGGGTGTGTGCAAAGCACTAGGGAGACAGCACTTTAAAAGGTCACTAATGCACTCAGCCTGCTGAAGGGGAAAAAAGGCATGTTGGATGTTTGTTTGTTCTTTTTTATCTCTCCTTACAGTGAGTTCTCTGGAGATGGTGGTGCTACAACATGTGAGGATACCATGTTGTTTTCACTGTGAGGGAGGAGGAGAGAGAGAAAGTGAGAAACATTTACTGCATTGCATCCTGTCTGTTTCTGCCTCCAGCATGTAAAGGCTAGCACAGGCCGCAGTCAGACGTTTACAAAAAACAAAAATACAAGGAGAGTAGAGACAGCAGATGTGGCGAATTGAAGTCAGAGAAAAGGATGAGGGTCAGAGGTGTCTGGAGTTCTGTGAGTCGACTTTCGTTCTGCTGTGGCTAGGAATGTGTTGTTGCTGTTTTAAACAAGTGTATACAAGGCAGTGGAGCGGCAAGGTGGGGTCACAGTGTCACACAGGCCTGCAGATAAGAGCCTGGGCGGCTCGGCTCGGTCCACTCCCCCCGCACAGGGAGTGACTGCAGAGTACACCTGGCCTGGCAGCTTCAGACCATTCAGGGACAACTAGGAAAGGCTTCCTCCTCGGCTGCAACCCAAACTGACAAAGGGAATCATGTGCGGTTGTAGGAGCAAATGCAGCAGTGTTGGCAGTGTTAATGTGTGACTGCGCTATCATGCAGAGGTCCCTGTGTGTACATTTATGCATGTGTGTGTGCGTATAGGAGAAGCTCTGGGGTGGCAGGAGGAGGCCGGTCCACTAACAGCTGTCTGCTTTCCTAACCTTTGTGTTTGTCATACCAGGTTAAAGCGAGAGAAAGTGAGAGAAAAAGGTCAGGCTTGAACATAGAAGGACAATCATAGCGCAATAGTGCATGCAAGTCAGAATTGTAAAAGTTTCTGCTGTAGATGGAAACCTTTTGTAAACCTGCCAACATACTCACTGCCCTCCAGACAGCTTCTACCCCAGGGTACTGCTGTGAGAGCCTGCTGTTAAGGATGTTAGATAAAATGAAATATAACCATCAAGATCGCATTAATCAACACCCTAATCAGCACATAAGAGACCAGGATTCAGTAGCCTCTTTTCTCACACCACTGGTGTAAAAACTCCTCACCTAACCATAAATGCAACAAACTAACATTTTTACAAAAAAGCTATGGATGCTACTTTTTTGTTTCTGTTGCTGGAATTTTTGAGGGACATGTTATATATAATGAATAAAATCTGTTACCCCATTAGTAGCATGAGACACACCTGTGCTCAGTTTTCTATCTTGAGGAAATGCAGGTGTCATAACCAATGTGGAAGTTGCCACAGTCACTCCTTCCCAAGTGTCAAATAGGCAAACATTCATCATCTGCCAGGTGCATTCACAAGGAAAAAAAACCCTTAAAACACTGCTAAAAGGGAGCTGTTGTGCAATGAACTGCCACAAACAGACTTAAAAAGAATTCAAGAGTAAGATTTTATAAGGTTAAAGACTGAAAAAAGATCACCATAACCTAGTGAGACACTTTTGCCCTTGTATAACTTGAATTTGTCAGGAATGTTATTATAAAATCATCCCTAAAATTCTTTCTGGTCCAAAAATCCATCATGAATGCGCTTCACCTTTTTTTTTTTATGTATGTCTTCTGTAAAGAAAATAGTTTCTGGCTGAACATCCACAGACCACTGACTGACTTGTTTGTAGTCCTTTCAGTGCTTGTATAATGACTTTGTTTTGCTGCACAGTGGGGTTACAATGTACTGCATGAAAAAAAAGATGTCAGCCCATTCTTTTTTTATAAGGCCAGGATAGCATTCGGTCCAACAGACATCTCCTCTTTATGCACACTCCAGAGTTGTGATTTCAGTCTATTTTGGTCACTGTGAAGACAATATCCACTCCCTACACTGCTGATTTTAAAGACTTAACTCACAGATTACATATAATTGGCAAGAAGCTCTGACAGCTTCACATCTATTTGTGTTGAAGAGCAGCTACTTTTAAATTTCAAACAAAATCTGACCTTGTGTCAAACACAGCTGGTAGAAGCTTCTTTTCAGTGATGTTTTGTGTTTTGTTTTTTTGTTTTTTTATTTTTGTGATAATGTCTTCACAATTACGGTGGAAATGATTTACAGATGTTTGGTACCATTAGACAAGACTCAACCATTCTCATTTCCAGCAGCGTGCATGTGATTAGCTTGTTATATGCTAAGGGGAAATGAATAAAATGATACAGAGCGGGGTGACTGCCCCCCTTAAGAGCAAAGTAGTGAGGACCAGTATAGCAGCCAGTGTCACATCCCATTCCTGCCAAGTCTGAGGAATGTCCACTCTTTGACACTTGTCCAACCAAGCTATCTCAAGCTCTCTTCTCCAGCTTCACACCGCCTAATCTCTCCTGACACCTCACATAGCCCCGACAGGGAATCACTCTACCCTGAAAACAATCCAGCCCTCCTCCCTCTCCACCCCAAATCAGCACCAGGCCCCACTCTCCTTCTATCTGTCTTCCTTCTATTTCTCTTTACCCTCTCCATCCCTATCTATCCCTTCCCTATTACTTCTCTCTGTGGCCTACTCTTTCTCTCGTGTCTCCATCTGTCTTTGTCAAGCCAGATTCTGCTCCTCTTCTATCTCGCTCAATCTTTCCCTCCCCCTGTCTTTTCTCCTCCGTCCTCACTTCCTGGCCCGGGTATATCATGCCTCTGTTGATGAGAATCTGCAAAAAGACGCCACGATTGCCGATTGAGGAATAGCCTGCATTTCCTTAAGGACTCATCACGCATTCAGAAACTGCATTTTACTCCACTGGGGGGATGTTGCTAAAGTTGGAGCATCTTTATCTCTGAGCGCACCTTTACAGATGGAGAGAAGCTCCACAGGATCACTTTAGGATGGGACAGAGGGAGCATAAACACAGACATCCTTCCCTTGACACCCATCACCCTAAATATATTTAACTTTTTAGAGAGAAAAGAGAGATGAGGGACTTGCTGATAGGATCTTTTTTAATGTTTGCACTGACAGGCCATTGTTAAAATTCTTGGTTTAAACAGAGCAAGAAACACACATTTCCAGTCATGTCGTTTGCACTGTAGTTAGTTAGTCTCACAGAGCAAATGAGTTCCTTTACATCATTTTCCCTAATTAGCTTATTTGGGATACAAGAATTCTCATGAGACAAGTCACTCAAAAAATCCCATTTATTATTTAAATGTATTCAACAATTCCAAAAGATAAGATAGACAAACATGTCATAGATTTCATTTACAAGCTGTTTGTTCTTCTCATCATATCTATAGAGGCTCCCCCACCCTACAGAGCACAATCTCATTGGCTGCTGAGTAAAATATCTGTCATTGGCTGTAGCACAGAATAACTCTGGGAAAAGAACGATGTCGCTATGGCACGGCACATGCTAAAATGCAGACACTCACTGGTATGCACAGATACATACATAACTCACACGTGCAAACGTACACACACACACACACACACACACACACACACACACACACACATACACATACAAACGTGCAGTCATAATAGGTCAAGTCACTCACCCAATCAGTTTCATTCTCAAGCAAGCTGTCAGGCCGCCATGTTGAGTAAATATTACCATAATGCCTGTGTGTCAGTGAATATGCAGCTAATGAATGGATGACATCCAGTGAAGCTCAGAGACACTGAAACGGAAAAATTGCCCACTCACTGTTACTGTGCCTGAACACCCCCTCCACCTCCCCACCGTCTTGCTCACTTCTGACTCTTTATCTCTCACAGTCCCACCCCCCCCCTTCAGAAGCCTGATTTTTTTTTTCTTCACCACGAAACAAGTCTCAGAGGTCGGCACAACAGAGAAGAATAAAGAATTGGCGCTCTTCAACTTGGCTACAGAACCTGATCTCAGATCACATCATGGCTGGTCGTGCCGAGCAGAGCATCTACATAAAACTAGAACATCGAAGAGACGATTTGAACTCTACTTTTAATCCAAACAGCAGCAGGACATTGTGTGTTCGTGAAAAGTGTGAGGTGGTTTTGTGGAAAGGGTATTGTCTATATGAGAGGCTTCCTTTTTCAGATACATTGGAAGGTACAGTGCAGAATATATTGTTATTCTCCATATGAACAATATATAGTTACTTCGCTGTACCCAGTGATGAAGAAAAACACTCACTGCCATGAAATACTGACAGTCTTGACTTAGATTTCTTTTTCCAGCTGTTAAATCTCTGAGCTGCATCACAAATAACATCTCACAAATCCGTTCTCTCAGTCAAACAGGATATCTTCACACTGGACAAATATATTATTTTTTTTTAATCTCATTTGTGTAGAATATTATGCATGTCTACAAAATAAAAACACAATCTAAGGAAAATTGCACAGAACAACACTACAAGTTTCAGTCAATCAAGTCCACTGACAGTACAGCTGACTGTTGCCACTGTGGAGAGAAGAGGTGAGATCATCCACTTTTGCAGGGTTTTCGTTTTTGTTGTTGACGTTTCTGTGCAATGGAGCAGGGCTGAAGAGGAGAGACACTGAAAGCGAGGAGCTTCTGACACGTCGGCATTGTGTTGAGGAGCGCAGAAAAAAAACCAGCCCACTTCCTTTGCCCACGTCCCACTCCTCCCACGCCGCCCGCCCGGCCCCTCTCAGTGTGTCCTCAGGAGCTTTGCATCCAGGCTCGGCTACAGAGCCTGGGTGTCTTGGCTGATGGATACGAAGCAGAGGTGTCCGTGATGATGGAGAGAATTTGGAAAACTAGAAAGCATTCCGGCTTTTAACACACACACCCCCTCCCCCCTCCCGTCGTACAACTCTTTCTCTCAATCTCTTCCTGTCTGACTGTCTCTGTGTCTGTCTGTCTGTCTGTGTTCTCAGTCTGCGTAGAGGATGAAGCCAGAGAAGGTGCTATACTTGTTGTTGTTGCCTCCATGGGCTTTGCCTCCGTCCAGTTTGATATAAACCTCGTCGCCCGCGTCCAGATGGAGGATGACGCTGTTGGAGGCGTAGTCATAGTTCTGGTCAGCGTCTTGGGCGATGGCGCTGGCACGAACCTGGAAGAAAAGGGGCAGACGAACATGTAGGAGAACGGGTCGGCTTGTTAGGTGCAGTACATATCAGGACATTAGCTTAATTCATTTAGGAAATGCATTCTCATGCTACTCACACAGATACTAGACAGATACTTAGTTCACTGCTGCAAGTCTCTGTTACTGTAATCCTGAGCTAAGTTTTTAAAGCTTGAAGGCACTAGCATTCCTCCACCAAGGATGCACAGTCCTCTACATTTGTGAATTTCATTACACATAATGATTTTTTTTTTATTGTGAGATATAAGTGCCATCATTTATATTTATTTATTCTATTCAAGAAAGTGCAGGACTTTATCTTAATAGTAATAGTAATTTAGAAAATTGAAATTTCCTGGAGCCAGGCCTAAATTCAGATCTACACCAAAAACAAGCCACATCTTCCGTCTTCATTGGCCACAATGTTTTATTTGTATCTATCGACAAGGTTTTGAGATATTCTGCTTGTTAACCAGCAAAGAGACAATTCAGACCAAAATTGTTAAAACAAAACATAAAAACTTAATTGCTTCCTGGCAGGAGTAATAAAGAGAGAGAGCCTAAAAACTGTCACTAGTCTGCTGCTGTATCACAAGAGATTCTCCTTCTGTGCAACAAAAGGAGAATATAATCAGTTAGGGAATACCCAAATGAAAACAAAGTTATTCAGTATATCTTTTCTTGAAATACTGAATCTGAAAGTTTTTCATTTCGAGGTGAAATAAATTACTGGACACACCAATGGCACAAATAGTTCTTCATATTGATATTAAACCTACAGGAGCAAGCAAAGGGTCAGTCAAACCTCAGGCTTTTCTGTCAAGCAGATTTATGGTTTCAATCTAGCCAGTGGTCTTTCATAGAAGACCTAACATTCAACCTTGGAACAAAAGGTCCATAGAAAGAGAAAGTTTCAGAAAAACTCAACAGCAGGGCTGGCTCCAGGGGCTAAGAAAAACATCAAGGACGAGCACTGAATATGAACAGAAATATTTGATAACACATAGCAATGAGTGACAAGAATCACTGGAATGAGTTTGTATGATTTTTTTTTTAAAGAGAGAGAAAAGGAGGAATTTTTTATCTCTTCATTTACCTTGTCTGACTGTGTGTAATTGTGTGCTCATGTGTATGTGTGTTCTGCCATTCTGGCTATAGGACATTTGGAGCATTTTCTAAATAACCTGTCCTGGTTAATTAAGACCTCCACCACAAACACTCTCTCTCTCTCTGGGGAGGCATGTGTAGCTGCAGTGCCAAATGGGCGCTGAAACAATAGATGTGTTTGTCATGCTTATGTGTGTATGGGTGTGTGTGCTAGACACAGAGAGAGAGACTAATACTTTAGATTATCGATAGGAATGAGCACTATGGAATATTACATCTGAAGTTGCATTTTTTTAAGACACACAGAACTCTTTGTAACCTTTCCTTTGCCAAATGAAAACAACAGAGAGTGAGTAAAAAGTCAGGAGACATACAGTAAAGGTCATACACTGGATGTTGCCTGCATACTGTGTCTGCTTTGTCTGGTGAGCCTAATTAAATAAAAAATACAGGCGTAATTAATTATGATCCTCCCAACACGTCATGAACTTACACCTTTTTCTGGACAGTGCAGTCTGTAAGCACTGGGATAGTGACATACAATATTTTCTTTGGTTTTGGCTGTGAATTCCAGCACATCTAACTTTATGACTCCTTTATGAAGGAGCTCCAACCACTGTGGACCTATAACAAATATTGATTATTGCATAATGCCCATTTTGTCCAAATATAACAACTTGACTTTGACTTGACTTTGATCAGACTTTAATGTTTTAAATTAGCCCAGTTACCCTTTAAACACTGAATATGAGGGTAAAGCTTTTTACATCAGTCTTTTTAGTACCCCAAATTTAAGATAATGCCGCAGGACGGTGATACTGAAATATAGACAACGAAGGCGGTTTTAATGCCTAACTGTGTCACTTGATCTTAATCCAATTTTAGTGTGTGTATCATATGTTGAAGACCTGACCGAAGGCAAAAAACGTGCAAAAACAAGCTGTAGCACAAGTCTGGCAGATTATCACCAGGAGGATGACAAACTTTTATCTGATTTGTCCAGTTAACTTCGGTCACCTAAAATTGATTATAATCCCAATATTGTTTTAATCCATATGTTAACTCAATATAGAAAGTTGTCACTTTAACCTAATAGGCACTGTTTCATTTAAAACCCAATATGCTGGTTTACAGGGCTGAAGCAACTCACCAAATACTTACAGTCCGCACTGTATCTCAGTGCTATTAAACAGTTACTAACAAGGAGATCTGCATCAGTCTTAACTTATATAGAATGCAATTGAGCGAGAGGATCATTACTTTCTCTTGAGATGAAAAAAAAGTGCTGTACATCCTTTAAAGTAGCCACTGGTTAAATAAGCCAATTAGTCACTTAGTCTGGTCAGTAAGGTTGACTCAAAATCAATAGATTATGTGCATTTGAAGTGTTTCCTCGTGGCTCATTATCAGGTCTCCAAAGTCCGTTTTGGCCCTCGCCGTTTGTCCGCACAGCTTTAAATCGGGGCTTTTCAAGCGGGTGTCGACAAGCCGGCCCAACAGGCGGCGTAGAGGATGCCCAATAATTAGTTGGCCTATTTAAGGGCTACACACAACAGGCATATTGACAAATGTGAGGAGAGGCCAGCTACTGACAGAGATCTCCTGCACAGAAAGCATCACTGTTGCCAACCCTTGCAGGAAGCCTGGAAAAGGTTCTTCTGACATTTCAATATGTTGATATAATAGTATATGATAATATTTTTTATGCAATTTAAATCAGTGATTTAAATGTTTATCAAAACTTATTGCTATCGCTAGTGTATTAATATTATCATGCCTGTGTGTTAGTTTTTTTCTCTATTTTGATGCCTCTTATTGTAGTGTTTATACTTTCCAGACATGACTCCTCAGTCAAAAACTGTGTTTAGTACTGTCACTTGTCAATGGATTCTGTTGATGGAGCCAAGTTTCATTAAGGATGTTCTTGTCTTTTCTGCAGTAATGGCTATAGCTGTTATTACTAAACCCTCAGCTCATCCTCTGTTGATTTTTAACAACCTGCTGTTGGGAACATAAAATTGTGCAGAGGGTGTTGCAGAGGCGTGCTAAGTCTTATTAAAATAGCCGGTGTAAAGCTTTCATGACTGGATATCCAGTAGTTTGAATCACTGTTATCTGAGTGAATTGAGACAGTTATGTTTACTTAGAAAATGATTACTTTCAGACTGTATATTTTCAAGCTGTAAATGATACAAGCATTAAAAGCCTCTGATAGAAACCAGAAAATTTCTGAAGTGAAGCTTTTGAGTGTCTTAAGTGCTGCTCTCCTGATCAGCACAATGACAAACTGACAGAGCTACACCAGAGGTGAGAGTGGGTCATGAAATAAAACTTAGATTCTTTCCTGCACCACTGGTGTAAAAAGCATTTAAGTGGTAAGGTGTCAAATCTGTGCACCTTAGATTGAACCTGGCTAAACCAATGAGTCTACTACACAATGTCTCTTCACAACACTTCATTATAACTATCATAGGTGGGACAGCATTTCTGGAAATATTCACCAGAAATCACCATTGCAAGTGCTGCCACAAGTGTCTCTCTTGGTTTCTGTTACTGGTCGTGGTAACCATTCAGTATACTTTATGACCATTATTAACATGGTTATAAATATACAGAGCCAGAATTTACTGCAAAATATCTCTCAAAAGTTTTTTACCTCCAGATCATCATCACGCTTTTTATGCTATTATGCTTTCATGTGAAGTCCCCTTGCAATCCATCAAGACGCTCAATTCCCTGAATGATTTTCAAACATAGAGGAACTGCTCGCAGCGTTGAATTATGGAGCAGAGAGGAGCAAGGCTGACACTTCTTCGGCTTTCTTAAGCGCACTATTGTCAACGATTTAAAAAAGAAAACAACGACTCAATTTTGTAATGGAAGGAGAGGCGAATAAGAAGAGAACATTCATGAGCCAGATGCATTTAAAAGAACATGAAGCACCGCACTTTGTGTTTACAGGAACATTTCAGTCCTATTGACCTTCCTCAAGCTGCACAGAGAGCCATACAAACTTTGCTACATTTACCAAAGCACCTTGCACAGGTGTGGTTTCTAATTAGTCATTAACAGGTGAGACAGAGTGAAAAATACAAGATTGGATTGTTTCTCCAACTTTTTAATGATATACCATGGACAGTAGCAGTCACATTGGTATGAAATGTGTGAGTGCTATAAGGCTAATCTGGATAATGAAATTCTGTGGAGAAGTTTTAAGATGCAGCAGTAATATATGGAATATTGTACATTTTTTTTATTGTTTATCCACCTGATTAAATCTAGCAAAGCTCATATCGATGTGCAAACAAAGCCTCCTGTTCTGATTCTGAGATGCCTGCGTCCAGTGCATATTAATATGATATGATGTGCCCTGAGTGTGCAGAGTCAACACCATCTTATTAGAGGGTTACTGCTTTTGGGTTGGTGGTGGGGGAGGAGGGTGGTGATGGCTCTGGAGGATTTGTCAGTTGGGATTTTAATGAAACTTTATCAAAATATTTGCTTTGCAGGTGTTCACACAGAACCTGTGAACCTCTGGTAATGTCACAGATGTGTAATATAGCTTAAATTATTCTCCTCATTTACTTTTTAGGGAGCTAAATTTAAGACTTCTTCAAGAGCATGATTCATGTATTTTGGAGGGTGGGAAAAGGAAATACAAATATAACATTTTCCTTTTACAGAGACAGAAGTAAACTTCCCAGAAATCCTTACAGTTCTCTCCCAACGATATTTTTGTTTTGTTTTGTTTCTTTGCTCTAATGGTTTTTATCCCCTTCTGAGACTAACTGCCGCAGTCTAGGCCTCCTTCGTTTGCTTTCAATGATAAGCACGCATGAATAAAACCTCTCACTATTTTTGAAATAATGATCAGGGAGCTTCTATTGGAGCTATTTTTCTTTTCTTTTCCTTTTTTTTCCACCTCGTCTCCACTGCACACAAAGAACTTGTTAGGGTTGTGAGCCAGAGGTTCGCATGCAGAATAGATGTATAGTGAGAGATGAGCAGGACAAACAGCCAACTGGCAGTGCGTGACCTTGACACAGACTATGTAGAGGAACTTTGACAAGACAAACAAAGCATGAGGCTGTAAGCGCCGGCTCCAGCGATGGTAAATGAGGTGTCGGGCAATGTTGTCTTCCTTGTGGCTGCTCGCGCGTGTTTGCATCCGTCATATCGTCAATGTGATGGCTTTGATTGAATAATATTCTGAGTGGAGACACTGAAAATTCAAGGATATGCTTGGGCTTAATAGATAATGCGTGCCTGGAAATTTGAAGTGTGGATTCTCTTAACTTGTGTGCTGTTTAACTGTGAACATCGCAGTTATCAGTAATGATGATATTTATATGAAGATGCCACTCTAAAGATGGCACATTTTAAACTGACCGACTGTCACCGCTCCTCGGTCATGAGGGATTTCTTTCATAATCAACTATTTCAATTACAGTTTATTTAAAAGACGTTTTACTTCACTTTCATTTAGCAGCTGTAGAGTGCTGCATTGTGTGGTTGGCTGGATTGCTTTGGCTGGATTGCTTTTATTATAAATCATTAAAATACTGTTTATGAAAATGATGACAATTTGAAGCTTTATGTGTTGTGTCTGGCACAGGAGGAGCCTGTGAAGTCACTCTGGGACAGTGATCTTACAAGAGGCTTTGTCACTGTGACAAGGACATGTCTTGTGGCTTCTCTGACAGGGATTTGTTGACTTGATGTTGAGCCTCCGTTTTGAATCGACGAGTCTATTGGTCCTCTTTAAATCAAAGTGTACTGCCGTCTAATTGTGTTTGAACATTCCAGCCGTGAACCGCATGCTTAATAGCAGCTTAGATGGCTTGCCACTGCTATTGAGCCTGATCCAACATTTCACTGCACCACACATACACACTCTCAGGGACGGAGAGGCATACACATACATACATTGCATTATTGTGCGTGCACATACACATGAGATTCAATTGGTGGGCTGGGTGGACAGGTTGCAAGAGAATTGTACTGTCAGAAAGCACCCGGCCTCCTATGTGTTACAGGTTTATTTGTTGGAGGAGCCTAAGTGAAAACATGATAAGAGGAATGAAATGGTAACAGGAGATTTGCCATCTGTCAGACAAGAGTAGAAAAAGGCTTCCTGAATTAATTTCACCAGCTGTTCTCTTTGTACCTGCTCAGCCTCCTTTGAAACAGAATGACTTTCCTGCACAAACCTTTCACTGTTTATGAAATTGCTTACAGTAATACCAAAGGTCAGTCTGGTGTTGGGCACTGGTTCATTAGTTTATCACGTGTACCACTGATACTTGATCCAAATATTGCAGAAAGCTTCAAGGGGCCAGAGTAACAGTCTGGCAATTCAGCAACGGCGACAAATAGGATGAGATTAAGACCGCTTCTCCTGAAAAGAGGCTTGACAGAGGAAACAGTGGATAGAAAAAACAGGCATCAACTTTGACCCGCAATCCAGCCAGTCTTTTCTTTCTTGTGTCTGACTCATCAGACCCAGTTAATTACTGAGGTACACAGCACTGTCTGCCTCAAGCACCAACACCAAAACTACAATCACTGCTCGCAGCAGTGTCTGAAAAGAGACTTTTACTGCAAAATTTTAAACCTTTGTTCACACTGGGCCTGTTTTTTCAGTGTGCTTCCCAGTAACCCTGAGGCAGTTAGATTTCTCTTTTTTTCTTAAATGAAAAAGGGTCTTCTAAAATGAGGAAAAGTGAGTTTCTGTATAAGTGTTGGATGAGAGGCAGAATGTCAGCTTTGCTGTGACATGCATTTTTCATACAGTAGCCGATTCATCCCCCTCTTACTGGGGCAATTGTTGATGTCTTACCCATATTCATTTTAAAGGGAGGGAGGGGGCAGGAGGTGTTAAACACATTGAATTATATTAGCAGACTCTGAGTCATTTGAAGCCATTGACTTGCAGCTTTCCTGTGAAGAGGGAGAGGATAATTGTGGGTATCACTGAAGACTGAATTTGAGGGATGGCTAAATGTCAGGGGCGTGGGGAGAGACTGAGAGAGAGATGTTTGCATAAGAGGGCCAGGGGCACTTGTCTATCTCCCATATGGCCCTCATTATAATGAAGAAGCCTTGTGAGTCAACACCATGGCATCCTTGAGTCAGTCAGCCACAGGAGACGACCCATAGCCTATTTTAGACTGTATGATTTTGGTCTCTCAATACATGAGACATTATAGCAGTATTTCATGAGCTACTTAATCTGAGATGCCAGCACGGAGTGTGTGTGCACTGCTGGGCTCTTATGGCTCTCTGTATAGCTCAGTGTAAAATGTCACAAAAGTAAATTGAATTATTACAGACAAGTGGTGGGCAGTTTTCGAGCAAGTTTTGAAACTTCACCAATAAATGATAGATTTTCTTCCCTGTGCTTGCAGATGACAGCCCGATGTCATCTTGACATTTCCAATCTGTGTGGTATTTCCTAACAACATGGGCCAATCTTCATTTAATAGCCCTCGCACCTAATTAGGCCAGCTCTAATGTTCCACTCGGCAGAGTGTCAAATCCAATGTCCAATTACACAGCAGATCAAGGCCAAAGGTCCGCCTCCACTACCTCTCAGGCTGATTATAGAAGAAGTGCCACGGTATACATCACACAGAAAGAAACGGACCTGTCAGGAGAAGGAAAGAGACGCACCAACATGCACACACACATACACACGCATGCACACACACACATAAGGGGATCAATACCGCAGGCAAAGATGCTGAGGGACTGAGGGTGGCTCTCTCAAACCCTGCCTGTCTATTTCAGACAGAGTCTCTCTGTTACACCAGGCAGACACACAGAGGCCTCTCAGTGCTGAAGTCAGACCACGATGAAGAATAGCAGGTCTGAACATTACCAGAATGTTAAAATCAATCAGATCTAAGTATATCTGTGTATCTGTGTGTAGATAACTCATGCGTTTAGTGCTTGCAATGGTCATTCCTATTTTTGTTTATTATATTAAAAATCTGTCTGTTTTACCTTGTAAAAAAATCAGTGAAGACCACA
The DNA here is from genome assembly GCA_033238685.1 of Lates japonicus. Lineage (NCBI taxonomy): Eukaryota > Metazoa > Chordata > Actinopteri > Centropomidae > Lates > Lates japonicus. The sequence continues at coordinate 4,892,462 of BRZM01000007.1, forward strand.
GCCCCTCCTAAGAGATAAGCTATTGAATAATTTCTTCTTTTCTTTTTCACACCTTTCTTTAGCACATATGTCAATAATCAAACCAAACAGACCAGACCCTCATCCAGATGGCTCAGCTCCCTTGTTAAATGTTGGCACTGACACCACGTGCTATGCACAATTCGTGGGATTCACCTGGATACACAGCAACAGGATAAACAGTCTTCATGTGCACCAGAGCTGAAAACCCTCTGGAGGTGCCTTCATGAGTGGAGATGGACTGAGGCGAGTGGTTTGACAGGGAAATGACACGCAACTGAGCTAAGCTGAGCAACACTTCAGGGTGAAAAGGAATCACTATTCTTTGAAGCGAGGTGAGCCCAAAAACAAAATCTGAGAAAAGGATGGTACGCTGTAACCTATTCTGTTATAGTGCAATGCATCACTTGAGAGCAATGAAGAATATTGATGGCATTGTGTGTTTAGCAAATCGATTCTGTGGTACCGCAATCCCGATTCTCTTTTGCTGTTGTTTAAAAAAGTTTTCCTTTTAGGATGAAAACTTTATGGTCCTTTTAGAAAAGTGAGCTCCTGTAGACCCGACATAGAGGAGAGATGGAGGGCAGTGCACAGTTGGGGTGGGTTGAGGCAGGAATAGGGGGTGTAGTATGTTGCAGGTAAGAGCATGAATGTGTGTGAATGAGAGGAGGAGACTGCAGCGGTAATTGCTAGGGAAGAGGAGCCATGTGCACGAAGGACGTTGAAGCTTATTAAAGGAGGAGACAGAGTGATTATTCACTATGGTCCTCTTGAGAGACTGACGCTGAAGTCATTGCTTTTAATTAACTCTGAAACGGTTTTGCGGATTAATAACAATATTAAGAAGGGAACGGAGAGGAGAAGCGCAAACACATACTGGATCTGGTTCATGCTTTTTAATTACAATTAAATCGACTCGATAGCACAATAGCTCAATAACCATGTCTTTTCTGTCCTCTTTTCTTTCTCCTCCCCTTCTACTGCGCCCAATAAATGTGTCTTCATTGTCACTGCGGTGTCTCTCAGGATGTGTCTAAGACAGGTTATAACAAAGCATTGAATTAATGGGGAGAGTTTAGGTTGGTTGGAATATTTGGCACACGAGTAAAAGAGCAGGCGATGAAGAAGCCAAAAGGTGTGTAGGAACTTGAAAGCGGATAAAGTGTACTGTGCTGGTTAGATTCCTTATTTGTTTGTTTACCAGGAAGCTAACTTTTTCTGGTCTATAGCTAAAAAGTGTCAAAGTTCTGGGGACAATGCTGCGATTCTGTGCTGCACTCTTGCCAAGTGGGAGAGGAAGTGGGGAAAGAGAAGAAATAAGTAAACCTCAGATGCTGATGTTGAACACAGCTTGTAAGAACCCTGGAGTGGGAGGAGCACAGGCTGGAGGAACTGCACTGCAGGGCCTGGAACCCTGCTTTACTAAAGCCAAAAGATGAGGTATCACTGGTATTGTCTGCACCCCTGGCCTCCCCTGTCCCAACCTCACAGCATAGCTTTTTGCAGCCCACGAGCTGAGGAAAGCACCAGTGTGACTGTAGAGCCTAGTTTGACTCTCAGCACTTCATCAATGATGTAGCATGTTGCCCAACATTTGTAACCATTCACAGTCATTTACACAGACCGAGGCTCTGGGGCCTTCCACCAGCCAGCAACCTAATAAACACCACAGCAAGTGAGGACTGTAGCATTTATGCATAAGCACATAGGACAGAGGAAGACAGACAGTTACCACTTATAAACATTACGCTGGTTCTGAGAGGCTACTGTGTGCCTTCTTAACTTACATTCCACACCTCCTCTTGGGAGCACAATGAAGGAACAGAAGGCGCTTTATAGAAAACATATGTTTTCCCCTATTATATATCAATGCTTTTGCCGCCCACCCATAAACATTAGTTGAGTGAGACATATTATATAGAAGGCGCATTGCTGTAACTCTTTTTCTTGCTGTTTAACTTCAGCCAGGGGACCAACTCTCTGGCTGCCTTGGCGAGACTGGCAGATTCACGGCATTGAGGCAATGTTAACTGTTGTTTTACCCTTCCTACACCCCACCCCTTCATTGCCCATGCGCTCTGTGGTCTCAGCACTTGTAATGTAAGACCCTCAACTGATTTATTTAAATACTCCACTTACAAGAAAAAACAGGAAAATTAAATTAACTCAAAATAAAATATGCTCAGCCAGCAGGTAACAGAGAAGCTGTTGGCCATGATTTCAAGTGGAAATTGAGGATTTGTGGATTTTAGATTTATCTTGTTGCAAGGCTCTGTGCCTCTGACCGTAGAGCGTTTTCAGATGATGGTGAATCATGAAATAGACTATAAATAGTGTTTCCTGTGACTTGTGGAAAGTGGATCTCACTTAACATAATATAGCATTTAAAAGTGTCTGTCACCAGCAGCATTTCGCATTATGTTATTGTGTGTATCCATGTAACCTATTGACTTTGAGACAAAGATGATGGTGGTAAGACATACAGTGGAGCTTTTAGCTTAGAGGCATGCAGACACATTAGAGAGAGGTATGACAGTGTGTGTGAAATGCCATGTTGGTAACCTTTACTTCTGCTTTCATGATTTCTTATTATATGATAACTTTTAACACAGAATTCCATTTAGAAAGTATTGACATTTTGCTTGTCCTTTGATGATTTTGATCATTGAAATTAGTTTGCAGGATTAAATCTGGAAAAACTGCTTTTACACCCTAAAACCTTTTAAAATGATAGGTTGCTTCTTCTGGTTTGTTTTTCTACATTAATAGGCTTCATTTTGCTTTTCATTTTGTCATTATACTGGCAGCAAACTCCTAGGACACAGTTGCAGCCTGAGTAAACAATGGCTGCAATAATTGTAGTGCAACACCTTTTTCACGAGCGAAACGTATCCGGAGCCACTGAAGGTTAAGAGATCTGACGGGCTGATCGGAAAGCTGCAAACTACACTGGCACATTACCAACCCGAGAAGATCCCCGGGGCGCAAAATAAAATTAGCGCCCCATTAAAACGATGTACCAAATAAGCTTTTAATAGATCACAGGCGTCCCATCGCATTTAACACGACTGCAAAGACAGATGGATGCAGTAGCTTGCAGCGACAGACAATATTATCCGCGACTTTGCACAGACAAGTACGGTCCAAATATTATATGAAATTTCTATTTGCCCAACTCCTGTTTTACACTTAATGCACGGACCCAGCCAAGACCCACATAGCTTAAAAGTTTTAAATGATTATTTCGGAAACGTAAGGCAAACTGAGGCAATTTGTAGGGACTGTCTTGGAACCAGTCACAACAGCAAACACACAAAAATAAGAAACAACAATAATATCAATCAATAATAATTAATAATATTAATACATTGCAGTCACTGCTCACTTAAATGATGAATGCCATGCGACCGCATCTTTATTATTATCGTTCTGAGCTGTCATTTCATTTCGAACTCCTTCAGTTTCTTCCTGATTTTCACTTTACAACACCCCTTTTAAATTCCAACACTCCCAAAACAAACTGCCAGTAAAGTACATGAACCCAGTTTGGAACAGGAAAAAGACCGCCTGATCGCTTTTACAGATTTTTACACTGTAAAGGCGGAAAGATCCGCGCGCTACCTGCTCAGTCCCACACAGCACTGTCCTTGATCGCGGGACGCGGCAATGTCAGACGCATCATGCGAAGAGGGGACGGATCAAACCAGTCGATACATCTTTATCTCCAGGCGCGCTGTGTGCCACAGCTGTGCGCTCTGCTTTTGGACAAGTGGCAGATGCACAGCGTGCCTCACAGTCACTTTACTCACTACTATTTAAAAAAATATAATTATATTCAACCTCCTGAAATGTATGACTTAAGAGAGAGCCACAGAGGAAGTAGAGTAACCTTCTTTTAACCTTGTAATGTCTGTGTGAGAGCAGGTTAGAAAGGAGACTCAGGAAGATGCAAAGACAGGCTCAGATTTTTTTCGTACCTCATCTTCACACTCCTGACTTCACAGATGTTTTTGCCTCTGCTGTCTGAATGCATTTCACAGTCATCTTTTTTTTTCATCTCTGAGAAATCAACTGTGTGTCAGCAAACATGCTGCTGTGTTATATACAGTCTATCCCACCAATTATAATTTTAAAGCTGAGCAACGCAGATTGCTTCCACCAGGACCTCAATGGAACATTTACCATACACACATTACACTATGTATTTTCACTCACCCATGCAGTATAAATGTGACTCAATATTCATCATCTCAAAGAGCACATATTAAACCATTAATGCAATGCACGCCCTCGCCCGCCCTCTGAATAACCTAATTAGTCTTCAAATGAGATGTCGGCTGGTCTCTCATATTGTCTCATTTCACAGAAATCAGGGAGGGAATCCACCGAGACAAGACAGATAGCGTAGCTGTCTTCAGAAGTGCTTAACTAGACCTCGGCACCATGACGAGCTGCGAGGGATCATTCACAGTGGCATATACACAAATAATGCACACGTTATTCAGGGTATACTGATGAACATATACACTTACAAACAAATGTAATTTAAACAAACACATACATGCGACCGGCACGCATGGTAACACAAAGCCACTCGCTCCAGGTCCTAAATGCACAGGCTGAGTGGGTGGGTGGAGGGGAGGGGGGGGGACCTGGTCCCCGGAGAAGAGCGAGCACCCTCAGGTGATAATTAGCGCTGCAGTTCAGTGACCTTGATGAGGCTCGACCAGAAGAAGAAAGAGCCTTGAAAGTTTCAGCTGGACATATTGTTTCCCACACACAATCTTACAGAATACGTAGGCAGTTTGCAGTTTGTTGTTGATTACAGTCGACAACATGCAAACAGGACAAGCTTCAGAGGTTACACAGCATTTCATACTGATGAGAAGTCAAACCAGACATGAGACTGCATGGCTTAGGGGGGACTAGTTCTCCCAGACTTCTCATTCTACTATTGGTATGTGATTGTGATTAGCTGTAGCATATGTGTAATGTTTGACTTTGGTAGTATATGTATTAATTAACATCTCATTAACACTCATGTGTGCTTGGCCTATTTGACATAAAAAGTAGAAAAAACTCCTGAAAAAACTGTCACAGTTTGGATAGACGCTAGAATTGAGAACCTGGATGACATTTCTTTATATTTACAGCCATATTTCCATAACCCAAGCATTAAATGTCAAATTATATATTTTTTCCAGACTGCATAAATGCTGTCTACAGTCTGCTAACCACTTAATAAATCAGCAGTGTTGTTTAACAGAAAAAAAAGAGTGCTCATTCCAGTGAACCTGTGGAGTTCAAGTCCACAGAGCTGCTGGATGATGGAGCATCAGAAACCATCACTATCACTCCTGATCGCCAGCAGCCATCCACTGCGACTGAGCACGTGTGTCGCCAACACCCCGTGTCCCTCAGGGTCACCTCCACCCACCTCTCCTCTCCACCACAGAGCTTTGGCTGTTGTGACAGCCCTGCTGCCACGGGAGCATCTATTTCGGCACAGACCTTGATCTTGGGTGACTTCACATTCAGCCCTCAGTCTCTGATCAGATGTGCCACACATAAACCCTGATCAGCTGCAGGATCTTGAGTAAGTGCAGACCTGGGGGAGAAGTGGGAGTAGGCCTCTAATGGGCAGAGCTTTGGGTCAGGGAGAACTTGAGATGAACCACGCAGGTCCTCTGGGCAACAGTCTTGATAAGATGTACGAACAGTCCACCTGCTGCCATGTGACAAACAGGGATTGAGAATCTTTTAATTGCTTATGAAAATGATTCAGTAATAAAAAAGGAGATGCTAGCTCACACAGAACAACAGGACCACCAATTCAACCCTAAATTACCCTCTCCAACACCATTCTCCTTTTCTCAGTGATTCACCCTCTTCTTCAACACACACACACACACACACACACATACACACAAATGATCAAACTCTAGTGTTATTGCAGATGTCCCACCCTCCACAGGCGGATAATTACAGTGTTAGTGATGGGGTGAGGTGGAGGGTGGGCTGTGGGACAGACTTGGGGGAGAGGAGGGGACAGAGGAGAGAGTCGAGCAGCACAATGATTCATCACCACAGTGCTCAACACACACCCCTCCTCGGCAACATGCCCACTCCAACCCCCCACCAGCAGTTTGGCGGCGTGCCCGAGAGTGACAAGGTGACACTGGCTCTTTTTTCATGTGCTGCAGCTCCACGCCACTCCAATCAAACTGCAAGCAGCACCTCTGCTTCACAACAACAAACCAGCCACTGACTGGCAGGTGGGGAGGCAAACCAGAGCTGCGATCGGACATAAATCATTTGCTGGTTGACAACTGCTGCCAAATGTTGATTGCTTTCTGGTTATCTTCAGACCCCTTGTTTCATTGTCCCCATTAGTGGCAACATATGTTGGATGTAAAAAAGGGATGTGTGAATAAAAGTCAGCGTGTTTGTATGTCCACAGTCTTGGCAATTCAAATGAATAAATCTCTATCTATACAGCATTGTAACATATCTACTGTAATTTACGTTTTGTGCATAGTGTATGACAGTGTTCTTCATTTTCAAAGCACCGTCACTAGAAAGGCTGCTGTGCATAAGGAATATAAACACAAATACTATCCAGCAAAAAAAGGGCTGCTTTAATGCCAATTGTCTGAAATGTGATATGTAATCAAGAGCAACGTGTGATAACAAAATAGACATTCATTACCTCAGGGCTCTTTTAAAATTCAACAATGGTCATTATAGACAGTTTCAATTTATGTTTTCCTATTCAACAATCAAAACCAAAGTAGAGCTCCACTGAAAAGAGAGCTGGCCCCATTTCATATAATTCAAGCTGCAAACACAGGGGACAGCTGGGTATTCATTAACACTCTACAATATGTGGAAGCCTTAGTTTCCAGGCTCTACAGCCTGTGATTCAAAAGGGAAGATTTTTTTTTTGTGGACAAAAATCATTCTCCAGAGAGAGAAAATTACAGTCTGCCTGACTGCTGTTGTATTTCCTACATTTTACATGATTTAACTGGCAAGTTTAGTCAATGTATTTTATTGTCTAAAAATAGATACCCAAGGTGACAACATGGATCTACAACAATAACAACAACAACACGGCAATGTTTTTGAACACAAGGATTCCTAATATGATATTTACCATGACTCTCTAATGATTCTCCTTAATGTGTGTGTGAAATGCAGCTATTGATGGCAGCACTGTCACTTTACCATGAATTGTTTCAAGGTTGACCCAGTACTGAACTTAGCTTCTCCATTTGGCCTCCTGACAGCTGTATCTCTTACTTTGTGCATCACGATAATGGGTCAAACAACTGAGACCACATCTCATTGAAACAATAATTGCTTATGATCCGAGGTACATTTTCATAGACAGACATGGCAGAATTATTCACTTGAATTAGCAACACTGCTGTTGTATCGTGCATGTTCAAGCCCCATTTACTGTAGTGCTAACACAGCACTAAATAAATAACTAACCTCTACAAAGGCGGGGAGTCATACTGTAAAAAATTAAAAACAATTGTTAAAAAGGTGCTGCGCAGTTTTTTGTTTCTCAAGGGCAACAGCAGTTGCAGCAGATGACACAAAATATTGTAATTGAAATTATGATGTTGAAGTATCACTGAAAACAGGACATCAAATTGTATTCAGAGAATCCAACCTGAACCAGTGTGTGTCAATATTTTTAACTGTTTCAGCAAAACGACATATATGTATGTTCAAATGACAAATGAGGGGGTAAGGTGAAATTGACAGCCTGAATAAACACAAAAATTTTAACAAAGTATGTAAAGTAATGCAAACAGGAAGTGGTTCATGCTAATGTTGGCTATGTAGCAATAGCAAAAACTTACATATAGCACCTTTAACCATAGCACAGTCACATCATAAAATACAGGCATCAGATCACTATGTGTCATTCTAGAGGGAACAGACAAATAACAAATTTTGCAATTTAATTCGGAGGACTTCTTGTGTTGGAGACATGTAATAAAGACAGTGAACTGCAACATTAAGCCGTCTTTTTTTACTAACTCCACCTGTGTATTATGACCCACACGAGACAGGACTTTTTCAGGATGGCTGCAGAGTTCGCATGTTATATTACAAGGTGGTGAACTCCTTGCACTACCAGATAATATGAGCCTGACTACTTCTGAATTTGGAATTTCTCCCAGCCAAGTTGCCTTTGTATTATGTCATGCTCTTACTGTATTGTACTATACTGGACAGTGACTCACTGTCTTCCTTGTTAAAACCCTGTATTAACTTAATTTATGTTTAACAGTCTGTGTGTAACAGAAGCATGTCTTAAAACAAGAGAATTCCAGTCACTTTCTCGATTTCATAAACCAACTGATGCAGTATTTATCTTGAGGCTCCAAACATTGTAGTCTACGGTTAACTTCTCAAATGCCACAGACCAATGCCCAGTTTTTATTACTTTTGACTTGCAGTGACCTGATGATCCAATAACCAACCCGAGCCTGACAGTCTGAAACTAGCTTCAGTGGCAGCTCGAGCCTTTGCAAAGGCTCACACGATAAGAGATGCTTCTGTCTGTTTGTCAGTGCACAAATTTATACAAACTGCACAATGAATTGAATAAATTGCAGAGAACTCACACAGGCCTCCAGTAAACACTGCTCAGTGTATTGAATCAGCATTGTATGGAGGAAATACACAATGCATGCATTCAGTTCATGGAAACTTACTAAAGAGGATACTATATGACACATACTGCAACAAATGAATGAGAATCAAAATAAAATAAGTTCCTCATAATAAAGGGAATTTAATGTCATGATTTGAGTGTGTATCTAAAGCGTCTGCATTATTCTTTAACAGATAATTTCTCTTTGCACCATTAAGTCCCTCGAGCACAATTGGTCAGAATTCAAGAGGTGTTCGCAGCAGCTTGTCTATTACATTACAAACCTTACAGAGGTTTAGTCATTTGGCTATCAGCTGTTAACAGCCTCTAAAAGACAGAGAAAAATCTTAACACATTTAAAGCAAGAAAAATATTATTTAAATGTTTAAGCAAGAGAAAAAACCTCTGTTGAGAACTTCTAACAAATGCAGAAGAGAAAGAAAATTTCCTTTTCTCAACTAGACGCTCTCTTAAATGCTCAAGGACATTTAAGAAAGTGTGTGTGTGTGCGCCAATGTGTGAGCGAGTGTGTGTGTGTGTGCACTCCTTCAGACCTCAAACAGAGCTAACTACTTTATTCCCACCCAGAGATATACAGTAACAAAGGGTCAAAGCCTTCCGAAGCTATCAGATACTGCAGCTCCTTCACCATAAATGGACACTGCAGTAACGCAGGACTGATTGATTTCTACGTATCGAAGACAAACAGTGTTACCTTGTGGGAGGGATTGTTTTTCTTCGGGCAGATGTTGATTAAAAAGTGTAGAAAAGAGAGGATCAATTTGCATCTGACAACCTGGAGGTAAGCAGAAAATGATAATTAAGGATTTAATTGAACCCCTGTGCACGGGAGAGGAAATAGATAAAGAGTATGGGAAACAATGCTGTACAGAGCAGAGAGCTGAAATCGAAGTGCAAAGCATTATTTTTTATAATTAATACACTTGGTCCATGTGCAGCTTTATTGTGTAAACGACAAGACAAAACCCCTCTGAGTGAGCAATATAATTAAGGTTTTCCTAAATTAGGATGGTTCAGCCCCACACACACACACACACACACACACACCGACATACACAGAGAGCCAAATCTCCGCAAACAGTGGGAGGTGTTGTAGCAGTTTGCCAACAGGAGACACTCATGCCTTGGTGCATCTGGAAGGGTGCTAGCTAACGCCCATGACTTCCTATCCCATATGAGAATTGTGGATGACTTTGTTCGTCATTAGCCATTCACACAAACCACAAGCTCTGCGTGTGAGCCACTGCTTCTCCCTCTCCCACTGAGATCTCCTCTCTCTCGTGTCTCGACTCACACCTCTATTCTCTCTCCTATCAAAACCCACACATCATGACACAGTGTGTGACCACATGACATGTCATCTGCCGATATATACCTCTGTTGTCACAGGCAGCAGGTGCTGATTACTAAGGATGTCACCCATTGTGCCCTGTGGTATCACACTAAGGTCTGTGATCATGATGAGCACAGAAACTCACAGTGTGTGCTAAATCCAACTGGGTGATAGAGGAAAAGTTCTGCCGCGGAGACGGCTAATTTGCAGACTTTCTCACACTCAGGTAATATTGTGAGCTAATTGTTTGCCATTATGTCTGAACAGTATGTGATGTACTGTAGATATAAGGAAAGTTTCTTTAAACTCCTGGCATATTAAAACCAAAGGAGAGTTAGTACACAGTCACACCAGAAAGTGGTACAGCTAATTTTACATGTACATTCTCCCAAAATAGGTGGTGCTGGAAGCTTGGTAGTGTGGTGACAACATGCAGGTCTTGCAGCAGCTACCTTCGGCTGCGGCTCATTTTGTTTGTGAGAAAAAGGAAAGTTCTATTGCCATTGTTTTTCTCTCCTCAGACAATGGATGCACTGTATAAAACTGCATGGTGCAATAGATAGCTTTCTCCATTCTGGAATGTCCCGTTCTCTCAGTCTGCTGCACTGTAAGCCCGATTTGTGACTGGCCAACAGCCCAAATTCCAACACCCCACAAATTCACTTTGACTTCTCAAACAAATCCACTGATTACAGCAATTCATTCCGATATTCTGCTGTTATAAATGCTTGTGTAACTAAGCCCTTAGAGAAAATGAGAGGGCTACACTAAGTTCACCAGTGGGATGTTGTTTGCAAAAGTCCTGATCACAACTTTGGAACTGTTCATTTTTTGTTTTCTGAGCTTGAATTTGTGTATTTCTTGATAATCTTGGTAAATGGCTGTAGCAAGAGGAAGAAGAATAGCAGACAGTCATCTTAGGTTTACACCTCACATGCAAATGAAGATGGTGACTCAATATTGGAGCTTTAGATTAAAAATATAATTTAAAAAAGGTGGACAGCTATCTTTACCAGAAAATCAATATATTAGTGATTTAAAAGCATAGGCAATGTAGACTAAAATGCAGACTCCCATTGTGTATATCTCGTTTTTAAATTGTGTTAATTCTTTTGTATTTGTTTCATGCTATGCAATTATGTTATATAAATTATGTTCTCTTTCATAGAAAAACACAGTTAATATTACCGACAACTATAGAGTAAGTGTAATGAATACTGGCCAACATTTCTATTGATATATCCATTGTTTCTCTTTTACAGAGTTTGCAACTTTAAAAACTTTGTCCAGGCTGAAAAGGAAAAAAATGCTGTCTTGATGCAAAACATTTATCTAGTGCAACTGACCCAGCTTGCCTGATTGCTTTTTTATTTGTGTTTGCCAAAACTTTGGACTAGGCAGTGCACCACACAATGAATTGTGACAGATCAAAGTGTTATAGTGGCTATAAAATGCAGTGTACAATAGATTTATATGTGCTGTAATACACAGCAGATATGATGGCAAAAAATAGGAGAGATATAAATACCCTTTGATGTGAAGCTTTGGCATAATTCTGGGTGTGACAAAAGTTTGTGTTGGAGCCAATAAGTGAGAAAGTTGCATGACACCAGCAGGGGTGTTCTCAGCACCATTGCACATGCAGCAGCCGGTAGCCAGTGCAGTCAACTGTGGCAGGATCCACAGAACTGCAGAATGGTCTGATGAAGCTGTCTGCGCCATCGTCTGCCGTCACTGTAGAAAAGTGGGCGGCTGCTGTCCTTTTATAAGGGCGGCACTCCGAAGGGTAGAAGAGGCTCATCGTGATTGTCTGAGCATGTACCTGAGTGGCTATAAGCCAATAGAGCCCTGTTAGAGAGACAAGCCTGTGTAAAAATAGAAAATATAGATTTGACTTTTGGTTTTTCATCCTTCTCTCCTTTCAGCTCGCCTGCCATCCTGTTGTGTGCTCCTCTGAGTCGATGATTTAGACCCAGTCATGTGAGTCTAAATCACTGATGTGCGGACGTCTAATCAGCAATGACGTGTAAGCATTGTCTTTTGTTTTGCAGCCATTGTGCTAAAACTGTGTGTGTTCTCAGGTGTGTATAACGTCCAAAATCACTGATCAACTGCTTGGTGACACAGGCTCAGCCAACTACAGTCCTTTTACTGAGTCCAACAGACTTAGCCAGATGCCATTATAAAAGCCACAGCAGCTGATGCCATGCTGCTGTTGTGTTTGTCCAGGCATCAAAGTGACTGTTAGACACACAAATGTCACGTGCAGTCTAACAAAGAAAAACAAACAAAACATTTCACATCCTTTTATGGACACTTGCCCTTCATGAGTCACTAATGTAATGAGTCAGCCTCTGAGTTGAGGCGGAAGTTTTTTTGAATGCAACTGAAAGGACCACTTTGCCAATTTTCAGCCTACATTCTATGATTCTAATGTGGTGAGGACATGTGGAAATGTGACATATAAAGTCCCACTGATGTCTGTGTCTGCAGGGGCTGCCATCACCGCCTCTCTGCCGTCCTGCTGGTGCAAAAAGAAAAGTTTCTCCTGTTTACAATGAAGCCTAAATTTAACCCACTGCACGCCAGAATGTAGAGAATGTTTAGGATGTAAGGTTAACATTACTCAACATTACTACAACTGGCTATGTTTCCTGTTGCGATCAAAAGGCATTAGAAAGATCCAAGATTAATGTTGGCATAACCATCTACATTTCCCTCTAGATGTTCTCTAAAGAAATATCAGTTATTCAATGATATATCTCCTCTCAAACTTAACTCCAGACAATGAACAGTATTTTAGTGAACAAGTGAGTGAATCTAGCTTCTGAATGACTCACTGCTCTGCAGTGAACAGCACAGGTAGCTGCAGATATGCTAGGTGGGTAGCAACAAACTGTACTACATCAGATTAGAGAGAGCAGCTCTGTTCAAACAGTTTGGAAATGCTAACTAGATTGATTGAGGTGAGTCATCTGTGTATTATTACAGAGTGACACAAACACCTCATGATAGACACCTGTAACCATGGTAACTACCCAAAGATGGCGATAGCTGCAGCCTTAAAACGTTTAGAGTCAAAGTAATTAAAATGCATGGCAAAAAATTAGACTAACATGCCAGTGACTGAAACCACAATGCTTCAGAGTGAAACTGCCAAAAACTAAAATGACAAAATTTATTACAAACTAACATGCATTTTGTCAAAAGATTAAGACTAAAACTAATGAAAATCAGGTGCCACACTACAATGAGAGATAAATAGTTTTATCCATAATACCTTCCTGACTTTTTAATAGATAATCTTACAATTCAAACATATACATATATGTGGAGCCTGTCATCAGCTGCTTCATTGGACCAATAAGCTTAGTACTTTAATCAATTCTATTATATACTTAACTCAGGGAAACCACTGATCAACTGTACAATCAAGTGTACCTTGAATTTGTAGCAGGTCATGTGGTCTACTCAAAAACTTCTGTAAGTTGTTTTCTCCACATTACAAGTGGTAGTACCTTGGAATTTTGAATTCCTTTCTAGTCATTTCAGGTAAATATTTTCTTTGTGTTTGTGTCTGTGAGAACATTCAAACAGCCTTCTTCTTTCAGGAAAGAGCGGTAGTAAAATGGCAGCTGCCTTTCAATAACCAACGCCGTTGTTTACATTTAACTAATCTCCAACTAGTTGCCTTCTATCATAACTATCTTCATTTACCATTTTGCTGAGTCAGTAGATACCTGTTCATGTCGGTGGGCAAACTGTGAACAATAATTTTCGCTCAAGCTCTTCAAAACTAGGCTTTCTCTCTTCTCTTCCGACTAAAAACCTCATCATGAGTTGCTTCTGGTAAACACTATTTTCTGCCAAATTTGTTTTCTCTCATCAACCTCTAAATATTATCTAAAGATGTTTTTATAACTTTATATGACATTGAAAGTACATAGTTTGCGTAACTCTTCTCCGTCAAAGGGAAAGAAGATGGAGCGGAAGGCAAAGTTTGGAAATGGACATGCTGTCCTTGTTTGTTTTAAAAAGTCCCCTATCAGCGTAGCTACACACTACCTAATACTACTCAGCCTGTATAGTTTAAATAATTCAAATTATATTCTTCAATCATCTTAATGTTGCTTCGCTTCTATTGATAAGGAACTGAAACTACTGGTCAGGGGACATCCTTGAGGGCGGTTCTCAATACGTAAACCACAAGGCTTCAACTTTTTTCATTGTGCACTGGTGTTTCCCCTCAACCTAAACTCAACTTTTGATATATTTAAGTTCTCACTAAAAGTGTGAATTCTTCTAATGGGACGTAATTCCCCATCATTGTGTAATGAGCCAATCATTTAAAAAAAAAAAAGCATTCATTTGGTGCTTTGCTTTAAGTGTTATTTTGAGACCCAGCTTTGATACTATGTGTGCGGAAGCATTGATGTCCCCAGTGATGGGGTATCCTGGCCGGGCTACAGCAAACAGGGGTGGGCTGGGGACAGTGTGTGACTCCTTGCTCAGGGGCCCACTCGGTGAAGCACTTGCTTTTTGGTTGGTTAACGTTTCTTGTCAATGCCCTTTGCTCCGGGGTGAGACACGGCACCTCGGGCACCTGGCAGCTACTCCATTGCCCTCTGGTGACCTGTCACTGCTCATTTGAGTGTGCTGTGATAATGATATGAAGGCATGTAGTCTTTACTCATCAGCTCTCCATATGATCTGTCTAGATGTTTTATGTACAGAAGAAAATGATCTTCCTGTTGAAATACATTAAAATGTAATATATATATATATAATATATATATTGTTTATTTCTTTTCACTTTTCAGCAACCTTCTAAGTCTTCAATCTTAACTTTGGATTTGATTTATTTATGGCTATTGCTTTAACAAAATTTGTTTCTCATTTCTAAATGAATGAGCCTATTTCCATTAATTTCAGTGAGGTGATGCTAGCTACTAATAAACAGCTGACACAGTGACAAAATAAATTCAGAAAGCGAATTAAACCTATGTCACTATTCACATACCCATTTTGTCTGACCCAGAGATCCATTTGAGAGACCAGAGGAAGATTTGAAATTGTGCTTTCGCTCTGTAACTGTTACCTCCGTAGGCATTTAGTCTATACACTTCAAACAAATGGGGCTGTGCTTGTGCAGTGACACCATTCTTCCAAACTTCCATAGCTTTGCCTCTTATTTCCTCAGACTAACACGGGTGACCTCCGCTGTGATTACGAGCCTCTAATCCCAATCAGTCACATGTGTTTTAAAACTTAATTACTTTCATGAGCTTCTCACCTTCCATACGGTCCATCACACCTGCCTCTGGTTTGTCCCCTTCCTGGCTGCTGGGTGCTGGTGGCAGCGGAGCAGGCACTGTTTCTGCCAGGATCTGACAGAGCTTTGGGGGAGGAGTTTGAGCCGCGGGGTGTGGCCTGGTAACCAGACTGAGGGAGAGTTCAGTCCTCTGGACCATGAGTGCGGCCCTCTCCTTTCATATCCAGCTAGAGGAAGAATGTGAGCTCAGGCCCCCGCCTGCCAGCATCAGGAACACCATCTGTCTTTACTAGTCGCTCAACTCCTCCCAACCTCTAAACAGCCCCAGGCTATATAGGACACTATTCGCTGTAATGGCTATGACAATCCTCACGCTCTTATCCCTGACTATGTGGCTACGATCATCTTCGAGACACTCACTGCGGGCTATCACGCGAGATGGAGGCTGAGTGCCGGGCCCCACCAGCCCAGCGATTAACTGGTTTCCCAGTGAGCATGAAGAATAGTGGGGTAGCTCGCAGGCGGGTCATTTATATGCCTCAGCCTGCCCTCATCATGAGACCTGCCTATATCACTGGAGGCTACTCTTGGGTTTTCCTCTCAAGCTAATGCGTCCAAGTCTCATTGGCCCCTCTGAGAGTCTCTCTGTTGTGAGATCCCATTGAGAGGGTTTCTCTGCTGATCCCTCTGTAATCTCTAGCCTGGTTAATCTTACGGAGGCAGAAATCGATCCATTTAATCTTTCCGTCTTAATAAAACATCTTAGGATGGTGGGAAATTATTGTGGTAATTCAATTTGGAGAGAGAGAGAAAACAAAGAGAGATGGACATAAATGCTCAAACATAATGGACAATCGTTCCACTTATTTGTGCTATGTATTTGTACGAAGAAAGGAGCCTTTTTATTTGTTCAGGAAACTAGCAGTGAAGAAAGTAATACACAAAATAAATCAATGATTTAAGAATAAAAAAGTCCAGACAATGAGTTTGACCAAGGCAATCCTGTCATTTATTACAAATAAACGAGGCTTTCTTGTACGAGTACATCATGTTTAGTGCCACTCACTTTGTTTGTGTATCTGCGTGCTCAGCGGAGGTGGGTATTTGAGAAATGAGGCCAGGGTCCACTGAGAAGTGTTGTAACATTTAAGGTTTGATGATGCCTCCATGAGCCCATAATGAGAAAGAATGAGGGTCGCCCGCTGACGTTAACCCACTAATAAAATCTGCCTTCCTTTAAAGGGTGCTAGAAAACCACAATTACCCCCATGACATTTTTTTACTGCATGATTTATGAACTGAATATTGCATCTCCCTCTCTAACCCTTATTCCGGCTGTGGAGTAATAAAGGGAAGTTAAGGGGCAGTATTGATCGGCTAAAAAGTAGTGTTTGATTTGCCACAGACCTGCGGATGAATGGAGAGGAGAGGAGAGGAGAAGAGGAGAGGAGAGGAGTTCAGCTATTGATGAGTTTTTCTCTCCCACGGCCCTCCACTGTGCAGCCCCTGGCCGTCTGGACACCCGCCACGTGTGAACAAGCTTTCAGCTCGCATCATCTTCTCCACTTCCAGCTATAATTGGCCATATGTGTCACCAGCACCCTGCTGCTGCTGCCGCTGCTGCTGCTGGAGGAAGAGAACGGGAGATCACAGCGTTGACAAGGTGATTGTTGGATGGTTCTTGCTTTGACATGTCAGGTAAGCCTTATCTTGGCGAACACTTTGAACTCTTGAGCCTTTCTGCCACTTAAATTAGTAGTAACCTGTTGTGTAACGGCCATCGGCCTGATTTTAGCTGTTGTTTAACTGCTCTGGCAGTAAAGTTGTTGCTGGAGTATGACAGAGAGAAATAATGCTGTGAGTATAAACTTTAACTTGTCCTTCACATGTAGTCCGGACATAATGAGATATTTATACCATCTCGAGAGGATATTTCTAGTAGCTCTGCTATGGACAGAAACTGTACAGTAGATCATCAGTAGGCCAGCCACTGAATAAGCTGAATACATAATGCCCCAAAGCAGCCCATGGCATGTGGCATTCAATGAGCATTCATTAACCTTTACTGCTGCTGCTGCAGTTATCTGCATTAAGTAAGGTATTTAGGTACAGTGTTCAGACAGGTTATCAGGTAAAGATCGTTGGATAGAGAAACCCTGCTCAAACAAACAAGTCAGCTGCATGCCAAACACAAAAGTGTCATCTTAAATTTAATTTTTAGTCTCTGAAAATCATTGTCGGGGAAATTGGCTGTGAACGTGTCAGTGACGCCAGAGCGGGAGACCACGGGGAGCGGGGGGGAAAGGTCAGAGTTTGGATAAGGGTTTGTCCCTCTTCCCTCGTCTAAATGGCAAATGTCACACCAGCCAGGCGTGAGGCCGCTGCAGAGTGCAAGAGGAAGGGTGAGTGGAGAGGTGGGTTAAGTGAGTAGGGAAAGCAAGGAGGGGTGGAGAGGGCAGGGAGGGGAGGGGAGAGGAGAGGAGAAGAAGCTGGATAAGTGGGGAAGACGTGAAACGCTGCTGAGATGCTACTGGGCAGATGCTAAGTGGCAAGTGGTGATCGTGCCAAACAGAATAGCAGAGCAGCCAGCCCAAAGCAGCTGGAGGTTTTGCCACAGGGGAGTTGGGAGGCAAGATACATGTGAAGCAATGACATGCGCACACAGCAGGCTTAATGTTTTTTCCCTGAGGTGAGGCACTGTTGTCATTTATCTAAAGTGTATATAAACAAGTCTCATGCTTTAGAGCTGACAGTGTCAAAATTATTGATTTTCCATAATTATCTTTAGTACTGAAGTAAGATAAAGTGACCATTACTGGAGGTATGGATTGTGAAGACTTTCACTTTTTGTTTATTTGTTTCTTTTGTCAATAATAGATTTATGATTGGATATAAATCAGTGCAGAATTTTTCAATTATGTTGTCTTCTCTCCCTTCTTCATTCTCCCAAAGATAGTATCATAAATGAAGAATTGAAATTGTGCTTAATCATACCCAATGAAACACTGCTTTCAAAAGTGGTGATCATAGTTATTTCTTCGCTCATACTGTACCTCCACAAATGTCTGGCGCGATCTTAAATTCAGATCACTTAAATTTTCAAAAGTGCAAACCCATGTGGGCAAGATTACAGGTTATACTTGACAAACTAAGAGGAGGAGAACAAATAGTCAGGCAAGTGGGGTGGTTTGATGGTTTGACACGGTTTATTTGTGCCATCAATGGCCTATAATCACAGAGTGCACAGAAAGTCCTTTCAGAATGATGAGATTTTTTTTTTTTGTGCCTTAGCAACAAATTTCTCTGCATCCGACACATCAGAAAAGCCTCTGCCATGAGGGATGTTGTGATGCCATGCATGTTCTCTGGCTTCCTGTCCCTCGCTGCCTCTAATCTAGTGATTATCTAATAACAGGCTGGTGCCACGCATCGTGACTACCACATAAGTTAGCAATGTTAATGAGACATTTCGCTGAAGGATATTAAGATTGTATCTTCACCTTCTGACACAGGATGTCAACGACACAGCGTGTGATGAGCTGGTGCGTGCAGTGTCTAATTGTGGGATGCTGGCATCCTGTTGGCTCAACTATTTGAACAACATACCACATGCTCATGTGACTGCGTGGCTTAGAATTCCAGTTTGTGCACTGCTATCGTATTTTCCTCGACTTCCTTTCATCTAGTTTCTTTACGCTCAGATAATACAAAACCTGAATATCAAGGACCTCGTTCCTGTGAAAGACAAAGAAATACCTTTTTAAAGATATTAATTTAGCACCAGACTGCCATATGCGGTCTGGCCCCAGATGACAGGAAGGATGTAAAGAACAACAAACTACACAAAGCACACTCATTTGTGATCTGTCTGATCACAATACAAATACAAACAGGACAAAAAAGCCAAAAAGCTTTCCTTAGATGTACAGTAACACTTACTACAGAGAGGACTGTTTGTTTACTGTTTTCAGTGTGTCACCTCTTGTGAGTGAAGAGGACACCATACCTCTGAAAAAAAAAGCCTTTGATCAAATCTCTGGGGTCTCTGTTGGTGATGACTTACACTGTTGCATCTTTAGATGTGAAGCACCTCCTGGATCCACAGAGCATCCTGTCCTCATATTCATTAATTTGTTCTTTAATTAACACGTAGGCTATCTGCATATAAATGTCTACAGATGACACATTCAACAAGTATCAATATGAGTTTGTTTTGTCTTGCATTTGTAAGGTAGTTTGTTCCTCTCATATTGTGTGAATGATGATGAGTCAGTGTCTGGTCTGCTAGGCTGGATTTATTGTGCAACCCTTGAACATGATGAATTAAAGCTATTACGTTTCTTTTTCTGAATGTGAACATGAAGATTGAGGATGTTTGGGAGTTAAAGCTGGACTTTTTTTTCATAGTTCATCGAAAGAACAAGAACTGATTTTTTACAAGTTGGATATTTGCCTCTTTGCACCCCATCTCGGTTTCTCTGGTGGCAAATGGCACCTGAGAGGGTTCAGTGGCATCAGAAGTGGAACCAGGCCGAGACATTGGGGATGCCGAATGAGGTGGCTTCATCCCCTTCTGAAGGAATGGCAGAGGAGGGCACTGGCACAGTGTCTGGTCTCATGACTTAGTGAGACACATGGGACCTCTGGAGACAGGCCACCATCTGGTGTCTGTCACTGAATTAGCTTGACACCCTGATGAGAAACACAGAGGCTTTACAATGTACGCCTGCCTCTCGTTCTGTCTCCTTGCGTCAATGACTTGGACTCACAAAGACTGGCAACCTCCACCAGCCCTCCCTCCTTTCCCACTCTCCAACCCCCCTGTACTCAGTCCTCATCTCTCTCTGTATATCTCAGTCTGGTCTGAAGATAGACGAGAATCTGCTGTGGGATTATGTACTGTGAGCTGCTAATAATGTTGAAGAGCCTCCTGGGCTCTCACTCCCGAAGCAACGGTGCAATAAAGCCAGGAGCTGGGAAATACATGGCTGTTTAATGGAAACCGAAGCTTCTGAGCTGCTGTGCTATATTTACAGGTAGCTTCTCTGCCTCAGCTTTTTGCATCCTATGCTTGTCTGCCTTTGCCTGCCTGCCTGCCCGCCCGTCAGCCACCTTGGAGGAGACCTGGCATCTGCTGTTCCCTGTGACTCCCCTACAGCCTCCCACGCCACTGCCACAAGCACACACACTGCTTGCTCAGGCAATAAAGCAAAAAGTAGCACGGGCGCAGTCACTCTGAGTGCTCTTAAAAGTGACACTTGGTTATGCAGCACAAAACAAGTAACAAAGGGAGGAAATTATGGTGTTATTGACAAAATGTAGGGAAAAAGGGCAATATAGAATGCTCTCCTTGGCAGTTTGTTGTTTGTTGTGCTTAGTGCTGCTGCCCAGTTTCCCAACTATTCAAATCTTGCCATTTAGTTTGTGCCATCTGTCTCACACCGAAGTCAGAATGGGTATGACACAACAGGGCCACTGTTTTGTTGTCTTGTTCTATTTATTCCTCGGTAATGAGAAATCAGCAGAGGAACTGGCATGGTGCTTGCTGCTGCACATATACACCCATGAAGCTCTTCTTAGGCCATATGGCTTGTCTACAGGGGGCTACTTGACTCTTCTGACTCTGTGGCACCAGAAGCACAGATCTTGATCTCTCTTCTTCAGACGGTTGTCGTGAAGCCACACTACCACGCATCCTGCTTGAAGCTGAATAACTTTTTTTTGCAGTGTCTCCACTGGATACTGTGTCATCTCCCTGCAAGTGTTTTTTCCAGTAATTGACAGGTGGCTTGATTGTCAAAAAGCAGCAGCAGCAAAATTAGTGAGAAAGTGTCTTGAGAAGTGACAGTGGTCATGGTGACATGCTGTGAGGTTTAAGCTGTCATAATTGTCCTTCCTCTTTTGTAGGACACTTTGTCCACATGCGGTAATCCTGACTTTAGCCTCGTGTGTGTTTATTGTGTCACTTCTTCAAAAGAGGAGACCGCACCATGTCACTGTGTAACTAATTACACACTTCTGGATTGTTTGAAGGGGCACAGATTGAGGATGGCATGCATGCAATGTTTAATTCAGCATCCCTGCATGAAGACTTTTAACTCTAGTGTCAGCCCAACTCTGCAGCATTAGACTCACACACCAACAAGACTTACTTGTAATCCCCCGTGTCACTAACAGTAATACACACTCTCTCCCACAGTGCAGTGCAGTGGCTTGAAAGAGCTGCACATGAAGCAGTGCACACTCCAGTATACTGTAGTTAATACACGTCAGTTAATTGAAAATTCAACAAACAAATGTTGAGTATACAGTTAGTAGCACAGCAGCAGTGAAATCAGCCCGGTTCAGTGATGCATCTCTCTGACTGATCTCGTCCACTTGAGCCTTTTTGTTCAAGGTGAAATTTTCATCCATGACACCCACGGGTGACAGAGGCTAGTAATTGAGAACGACATCATTACACAAACCTTTTGTCATGCTTGCTGCATCCATTCCCTGCATGCTCTCTCTCTCTGGTCTCCATCTCTCATCCTATTGTCTTGCATAGAGCTGGGACACAAGACCTTTTTTTCCCACTGAATTACTACTGCTGCTCTCTCTCAGCTAAGCAATCTCCCATTTCAATAAATCAGTCAACTCGTTCCCTCTTTTCCCAATGTCTTGTCTTCATCACAGCTGTGGGATATTTTACAGTCCTTCCAGGAATCAACCATTATTACAGTTGCATTAATTAACATATAACAGCAATTTTTGCAAAACCTCGCAAATTTCTTACAATATATCTGTAAAACACTGCATCAGTAGGTGGAAACTTGCTTTATATTGTGCTTCATGTGTTATGGTTCTATGATATTAAAATGATTTTAGACTTGGGGAACTATGACTAAGACCAGTTACTAATCATTATGATTACATTTTAGTTTGTTTTTTTTTTTTTACATTTTTTCTCACTTAATGAGAATTTTAAAACATTATTGCAAGGTTTTTGATAGATAATACAAAAAAGGTCACTAGTTTTCACCTGATTTTTATTTTTATTTGTGTGTGTGTGTGTGTGTGTGTGTGTGTGTGTGTGTGTGTGTGTGTGTTTTAAAACCTTTGTAAATAGTAATTTTGGGGGCACAATAATCACAGACAAAAACCTCTATGAGTTTCTGGACTGATTTAACAATTCAGTTTAGTCTAGAAAACAGACTGTGGTGACCCTGAAAGCTTTAATTGACACAGAGAGGGTCATGTATTTCAGCGGCCTAAAATGTGCAAGCTTTGCCAGATTTGAATTGTAGGTGTCACAATGAAACAACTTTGTTTATTGCAACCTTGCGCCAATGAAGGACAGCAGAGAGGAAAATGAAGGATTGTTGAACAAGATGGGAGATGATGGAAATCACTGGAAATCATCAGGCATAGCCATACTGCCAAGAATCAGGCATTGCCATTTTTGAACCACAAACCTGTCCAAATATCCAGGTGGGCTAATACCCACTGCCTTGCAAATAGGGCTGTTTTTTTTATACAGGAAATATGGTTTATATCTCTGTTCATTCCCCATCTTAACACTGATTAATACTGACTCAAAATATAAGCACCAGCCCAAACCTATTTATGACCACTTAATGCAAGCATATGCATTCATCCACATAGCTGGATAACAATTGAAATTCAGCAGCATCACGTGAGCACATCCAGACATGCAAAGGAAGTGCAATATGCATAGATAATCTCATTTCATTGCTTAACCAATGGTGGAGTATGGCGAAGAAGAAGAAGAGAAAAGGAGGCTAGGTTTTAGTTTAACAAACATTTCACTCCCCCACATCTGGAAGAGTCCAAATCCCAGCGGGTGGCCTCCTCAGGCGCAGCCATGCTGAGCAGCATGCCCCACCAGGACCAATACCATAACAAAGAAAGAGTGAGGCCCCACGGAGCACGCATGTGGAGAGAAGGTCAGAGACCGTGCTGAACCAGCTGAACACAAACAGCATTCCACCCCCACCCCACCCCCCTTCTGAGACCACATCTTGTAGAGCTGCCCCTGGTTCAGTTTCTGGATGTCCCCTGGTCGCTCTGCGCCTGTCGGGGTATGTTACTGTCATCCTAGCACTGTGAAGCCTAACTCTCAACCTAATGAAAATGTATGGAGACATTTAAGTCATATGAAATCTATTATTCTAACAAGGCTTGAGAGCACGCGTCCATATCTCTTTCAAGCTTACGAGCAGCTTTTTCCTGAATTTGATATGTTAATCCTGGTTATCACAGACTTACTTCAGTGCAACTACCTCAGTTACAACAGCCCTACTCAGAAACATCATATGACTCAATGACCTCAAGTATGGCTCAGTATCCTCAATTATAGAAGCCTTGAGCTGGTGCATTACAATTACCATTTCAGACTTTTCTTTAAATGATACCCTCAGTTTCTCTCATCATAAAAAGGTATAGTAGTTGGCTCAAAGTACTATGATTCCCATTAGCCTCAGCTGCCATTGCTATGCAAAGCAGCTGGGAACAAAATACTATGCCATAACTGCTGAATTTATCCAAAACTCATCCACAATTCAAAAGTGCTCTGATTTCAACAAGACCTCCAAATTAAACAAAAAGTACATTGTGCATTAGGCGTTTTATTTCTGTGCCTTCCAAAACTGTTACAAATCACTGTTGAAAAATGAAATCCATGTTATTATGTGACAACAATTTGCTTAAAGTTTGGTTAGATTTAGGCACAAAAACAGTTTGGTTAAGTTTATGGGAAAGGTCATGTTTTGGGTTAAAATTCTAACTGGTGGCACAGATACTTGCTTAAGCTTATGGAGCAGTCATGGACACATTTTCAAAAAACAATAATGACTGTTATAATGCTGACACATCTATCTACCTCAACCTCCACCCCACGTGGACTTAGCTCTACACTACTTTACCTACCTGACTTCCTCCTTTGCTCCTGTTACTACAGCCAGGAGAGGAATCATTGTAAACTTCTCTTACATCTTCATGTACTCTATGAACACAAGCGTTTACCTTTTGCATTTTTTCAGAGAACCAGGTATTTTCATCTTTTTCACTGATGACTCACCTGGGAGAGTTTCAAGCTCATCCAAAGATCTTGGAGGTTTTCCAGTCGCAAGTCATCTAACATTGTCAATGCAAAAACCTCCAAAATAACTAACACTTTGCAACACCATTTTTAGCTTTGTGCCTCACTCACGTGATATTCCTTCCCCATACAGTAAGATGTTACTGTGTGAGTGTGTCGCCATGCAAGCAAATATAAGTGTGTGTTTTTTGGTTCTGAGCTGAGCACATCTGAGCAGGTGTAAAGGAAACATCAAGGGTGTTGTGGGTATGTTCAACCCACATGCCCTCCTGAAAATCTCCACAGATTTATCTTGCAGGCAACACACAGACTTGACCAGTTGCCAGTTTGTTTGTATCAAAAGAGGTTAAACTTTAAGGTCGGTTGTATGCCTTTTAGTTGAATGCAAATGTGAAAAAATCCCTCTCATTCCGAGGTGCAGGTGTATAACAAAGTGTCAGGATCCTGCAGTCTGACAGCAAAGAGATGAATATCCCACTCGAGCATAAACCATGCTGATGTGTGAGCGTTATACACCCAATCAGCCGTCCCCTCCTTTTTTTTCTACAGCCATGTGAGACAGGTGCTACTGCGTGCTGTGTAGTGGGACTGAGTGGCATTTTAAACTGAACTCACCATTCTTACCTGCACCTGCATTGTGTCTCCAGAGCAACTGCTTTCCCATTTAGCGCCTGACAATATCCAAGCTTTCTATTCATTTCCCGTCTTTCAGGCAGGAGGAAATGAATCACGGGGCTGTCAAGGAGAGGCACAGGAGCAATAACAGGAGTGTGAGAGAAAAGAAACTTTGATATGTGAGGTTTACTCACTCTTTATTCCTTGCGGACCCTTGGGGTATGTTATGGGACATCACACTGCTAGACTCTGGCTGCTAAAGCTAACAGACCTGCAGGTGTAATTTCATCTGCCCATCTTTTCCTTCCCTGCCTCCCGCTTTCTCTCTCTCTCTTTCTGTTTTTGCTGCCTGGCTGTCTGTCCAGTGTCACTTTGATTTAAATCACCAACATCATGCTACTGATTCTCACTTCAGGCTGTAAAAAAAAAACAAAAACAAAAAAAAAAACATCAGACAGGAATTACCTCAATAATCAAAACATAATGGTAGTGAATAATAATTGTTTGGTGAGACAATCTCATTTGCATAACACACAAGAATGTTATGTAACTATTATGCAGTATTTTGTCAGGACATAGAGTAATGGTCATTACACACAAAAAATAAAACTGGATGATTGAAAACTGGAAACGATTTGGTTTAAAAGAAATCCCAATGTTCAAACAATGTTGCCTACATTTCTGTAAAATTGCTGGACCGGTGTGCATTTTTAACCCATGGGTGACATGAGGTAAAAAATCTGAGGAGCACCAAAATTAATAGGATTCTTCCTCTGGGAACTATGAATGACTGCACGACTTTTCATGGCAATCTAGGGAATACTAATTGAAATATTTCACTTTTGTTGGCCCGACAGACCAACAGACTGCTATCTTTCTTGCGTTGCTAAAAAGGCAACTCATGGACAAAGGGGTGGAAGAAGTAAAAAAAAAAAAAAAAAAAAAAAGCACAGCACAATTCTAATTAATTAGCTGCCCATCACTGGGGTTTGGATAGTAGGGACAGACAGATTGCCTATTAGACCTGAATAGGAGAGATGGAGTTAGAGCCGGATAAAATGTCCAGGGCTGATGGCAGAAGACAGTTTGCTCCAATGTATCTCCATTGTCAAACATAGGCCAGTGTCTGCAGCACTGTCCTCTTCTCCACTACTGAGCTAAGAAAAGAGGGAACAATGGACATTAACATTTATTCCTAATTATCTGAATAAAAATACTGCCTTTGGTAAATGTGAAGGCTTTGTTTACTGTACATGCATATAATAATCAGATTGTGGCCAATACAGTACCTGATTTATATCTTTCATACAGTTCAAAGTGATTTACAGATGATGTGCAAACTAATCAGGGCTGGGACATCATGAGAGCCAAGGTGGTAGTAAATTACAGTGTAGAGTAATGTCAGCATCTTTGTCCTGCTCATAATTTGGTTTGAGAAGTTTGCATACCGACAGCTACAGCCAAACCTGCGCAAGACAGCATTATGTTGTGCGTTATGCAAAACTCATTGCTTATTTTTCATCCTCAAATTATTTTCACTGGTAGCATACTGTCTGAAAATACCAACATGAAAGCATAAGTCTAACCACTGTGTTGCTTGTCCAAGCTTTTTTTTCAATAGTTCTCATCCAAACCACCCAAAGCATATGAATAATCACTTTTAATAGCATTTTTAAATACAGAATTGAATTTTAACATTCGTACTAGCTCACAATGATATTTTTTGATTGTTTGTTTACTTCTGTGAGAAACTGAATGAACTGCATATGTGCTTACGAGAATAGAAAGATTGGCAGGCGCAGTCACTAAGATGGGTGGACCTTAGCAAACAGTCAGTTATTATAATAGTTGCTTATAGAATTGATCAATTGTTAAACCAATTTCCATGCTAAGGGGCATAGTCTGATTACTTGTTAGAGGTAAGATATTACACTTCATCCATATTTCTGTAATGTATTTCCCTCACAGCTGATTTTTCCTTTAATACTGCATGGAACACCCTTGTGTCTCTCTTTATGTAAATATTGCAACATCCTCTTTGACAATTTCTTTTTATGATAGTTATGATAGAGACTGAATTGGCTATAAAATTAAGTATTAAAAAACATTAGAATTACACTAAATGTTTAGGATTTTTTTGTTTCTAATTTTCCAACTATTTTATATCTCTCTGTTTATACATAGTCTACACAATCAAAGATCTCTAATAATGTCACCCATTAGAACCTGGCACATTGCAGGTGCATGTTCTTCCCGACAATGTGTTGCGTGAGCCTTTATTATGAAGCTCAGCGCTTCACTTTCTAAGCTCTCACCTCTGCAGAGGAAATCCGATATCAAGAGTCTGCCATCTGCACAAGTGCCAAAACAGCCCGAGTTCTCAATGGATCAATCTAAGATTATTCCTCAGGCCTTTTGCTCAATGATGGACCGTCATACAACCACTCACACACACATTGTACGCACGCATTTTTAATGATTTTTCCTGAAGTGAACAAAATAATTAAGTAAAGCCTGGTAGCATCAAAGTCCTTCGGTTAAAGTCGTGGTGTCTGTAGGAGGTGCAATTGAGACTGAAGACAATCAAACAAAACTGCACAGTAGTGAGTAAAGTCTGTATTATTCTTCAGCCTAGGCATTTGTGTAAAGAGGTTACCTGAGGGATATCTCATGTTCTTTTGAACACCTGTGTTCTCCAGCACAAGCAAAAGCCGTGAATAGGAGGCTAAAGACTTGCAAACTTCTCGAATATCAATCATCCTAGTGATGACATTTTGTCCATCCATGCCAAGTTTTGTAGGCAAGTATAAGACATTCAATCCTTTTTGTTCAGCATTCCAGAAAAGAGTTCATACTTAATTTTTAAGAGGGTTCCAGTGTTGTACTGGCAACAAATTAGGTGAGAATGGAAAAGGTAAAAGAAACTCAAAGCAAAAAAAATGCAATTATTAGAAGAGAGAAAAAGGTCAGGTTGGTGTTTTATCCCACTTAGGGTTTTTGAATGCCGATAAAACTTCACGTGAAACACCACCAAACTGACCTTTTGTTTTGTCTTTCAGTCCACGACGAGGTTTATTATGAGAAAATCAGATACATTAGAAAGTATCATCAACTGCATCTTTTGTCCATTTCAAATAAATAACACATAATGACATAATCTCTTCAAGGAAAAATATATCATATGGAAGAACATTCCATTTAGGTAATCATTAGCGGAACCAAGAAGAAACAACCCAAATTTTTTGTTTTTACCAAATATTAAGACGGCTGGTAATTTCTATGAGTAGCTTAGTCCCAGTGTAACAATTGTATCATGCTCAACAAGACAGCGATTTACTGACTTTCGTGTTTTGCATAACCGCTGTAAACAGATCCAGAACATTTACTACCACCACCTGCCACCGACAACTAATAACAGCAGCTTCCACATTTTTCCTTCCTCAGTACTGTTAGTCGCTTCTTCTGCATATATAACATATAGCCTGAATTTCGTAGTTGGGCCTAGAAAGTAGAGAGACTGATATAGAGTTTTGTCCAAAGATATCAGGTATAAGAGCACTAACAAATAAGATGTTTCCTTCCTCATCTGGGAACTCAGCCATTGTGCTGGTTCTGTCCAGATTCAAATAGCCTGTTTAAGTTTTGCTCTTCAGCAGTGAATCACCGTGACGCAGGCCACTCTATCATGTTCGACAGTAGCTATCTTCTGTGTCTTGGGGAGAAAAGATAAACAGAAATGAGCTATGGTTACCTGCAATAGCCAGCGTGTTGCTGTTGATGGAAATATGAGAACATATCCACTCCAAAACCACATACCCACAAATTAATATTTATGAATACAACTATGATTTTTCTGTACCAGCCATCTGTCTACTACGGTTAATTTGAGGTCTGACTATAAAATTGCAGTCACTTAATATTGATTGACTAAAGAGGTGATTACACTATCATGAGACCAAGGCATACCCTGCGTTTGAGTGAGGATGAGTTATTTTTCTTTTCAGCTTGTTTACAGAAGTTACATCAGTCATGGTGTTTACAGCAGTATTTTTAGCAATACAAACATCCCTATTTAAAATGCCCTGCCATGAACATCCCTTTGACATCACTCGCTGTGGAGGATCATGTAAGAGCAAACTCATTTTAATAGACTTAAATTGACAAGATCATTAAACTCAACATCATCGAGGGAAATAAACGCACATATATTGTACAGGCACGGATGCCCCGCTGAACCTACGGCTAACACTTGGTCCAAACATAGTTGAGTGCTGCTAACTGCAGCTGCTTCACATTAGACGCAAGTCTTTGCCCTGAATCCTTGTCAAATCTGGAATGAAACATAGTCATTGAAATGATGAGGCAGGCATGCTTCCATGCCAGCCTCGGTTCGCCCTTTATTGTGCCGACGACAAAATATTTGCCTATGATAAAAGAAAGAAATGGTTTATCCACCTGCTTGCCAAACAGACAAACAAAAAGGTGATACTTACAAATTTCAACACGTCAAATGCAAGACAGTAAGAAATCAAAAAAAAAAAAAATGCAAAAGAGACACCAGTATCATGTTTGTAATTGTAGAAAACAATATTTTCAAGACAGTGAATAACAAAACAGCAATAAAAAGGTTACAGCTGGCTCACAACCATAATAATAAATATCCAATTTGAGTTCAGATTTGGGGGAAAAATCTGTTTACACTTGGCTTCTGCTCTTTAAGTGAGATAATCTTTTCTGGACAATCCATGTTCAGCAAAATTCTAGTCATTTTCTAAACAAACAAATGGCATGCTTGATAAACCTCTCACATTAAATTACAATTTGTTGCCATTCTAATTGCAAAAATAGTAGTACCGTATATTTGTTTGATGAGTCAGGTTTGATTTTTACAGAGCTTGGACTAATTTTCTTATTATTTTCGCCCATATGGAAACCAATTTCATACCTTCTAAAATTGGACAGTGTCTTTTGGGTTCGAAGCACAACACGCTGGAGCCAGGGGCGACCTGATTATTGCTGACTGAGGAAATTGTTGACTAATTGTCTGATTGGTCATGTTTGGCGGATGGTCGTCACTTGTGATTGTCCACACCAATAGACACAGAACTATTCTTGTCCCATGCATACAACGCACCAGTATATACTGTGTAAGTGCGTGTGGCTACTAAGGCGATTGTTTTGCCCCTGCTAATTGTGAATCAAGAAGCTTTTCTGCTCATTGTGTGACAGGTCATGGGTCAAACTGCTAACATCTCTCTGCTGTGTGCACAGTATGCACTTGGACAACCGCTGACCTCATTTTAGAGCAGAGGAGACCCATGACTTTGTGTATGTGACCATGTTGAAGGCCTGTAGCATTTCGAAGCAGTGAGCCAACGAGGGAGAGTTGAAACCAGATGTGGATTGGGTGTTTAAGAATGGATTTTGCAAACACCTGCAGTGGAAGTCTTGTAAACCAGTTCCACCAGATGAAGAGTCTGTTTGCGTTTGGAAACATAGCACTTTTTCACAATGTGGACGGGTTTTCAAACAGAAGTGCATACACTTACACAAGGCCTGTTTCACATGGTGTTTCAGTCACATTCAAAAGTCTCACTGTTTGGATTAAGACCCCAGAGATGGACTTTCATGGGCAACACACTCTGAAAGTTTAGTACCTGTATTAGAAGAGTCTAAGGTATCAGTATTGATGCCAATTTTAACTGTATAGTTTGTCTTACAGGTTAGCAAGAATGCCTTTGACCTTAAGGCCTCTATGTTTCTCTGAGCACCCGATCAATACCGGTGAATGCCGATGTTGAGTAAAGATTGATGTCTGGTCAGCAATTTTTTTTCCTGGAGGCTTGAGTTCCATCTATCAAAATATATTTCCAGATTGTCAACAAAATAGCACATTTATTGTACCACTGTTATAATACCATTGTACCTGTTACTACTTAATTTATAAGGCAGTGCTCCTCCCGTTAGGGTTTCAGGCTTAAGGCGCCATGTATATATATATGCATGTAGTTTTTTCACCCATGGCTATAATCATCTCTCGCCCTGACTCATCATAAGAATAATGTTAACAAGATTAAGGCGCTATTATGTGTCTGATGACTGTTTAGTGTAGAAAGAAAACATTTTCAGTGTGGCCTGAAAATGCGCAGTCTTGATATGACAGTTTTCACAAATTATGTACCCTGTGTTAATGTATAGTTAGCGTTATGTATAGTTGCAAATTGATGTCAGCCTCTTTCCTCCAACATTTTAGTGTTATCCCAGCTTCAGTTTTTCACCGATAATGCAAGTAACACTTAACGAAGAATCGCAAGTTGGATCGAGGTCTGACCGCAAAAGCCATTACTGCATAGACATTCCCTGAATCTGGTGGCTCGCAATGGTCCAGTTAACTCTGTTCAGTTTAGATGGAAGAGGTAACCTATATTGGAGTACGGAGGTACCAAATGACAACACTGACTCTTTTGTACTAAAAATGGCTTTATTCGAACAACTTATCACACATCAGCCGGGCGAAAACCCTCTGTCTGGGCTTTGAGAGTTCAGGGCCATTCTCAGTGACAAATGACCCTGACAGAGGCAGCGCAGCACAGAGAGAGACCCACCTACCTTTATCAAAGCTGAAAAGAGAAAGGGTTAAGAGAAAGAAAATAACCGGAAACGCAGAGAGAAAAAAAGCCATCCACGTTGCAGTTCTTTTAAACTGTCGGCAATGATTTAGGATGAGGTAGTGGGCACAATTCTCAAGGTGTCTCATCACCCCAGGAAGAGTAAAACAAGGTTGCGGGAAAGCAGGAGGGCGCGAGGAGGCCAGTAAGAGTGTGGAACATAAGGGAAAAAATAAATCCATATCTGGTGCCTCTGAATGCGCTCTGTCCGCCTGTCACCTGAATTCATCGTCAGGGGTCGCGCAAAATACCACGACTTTCATCTGTTCTGCACCTGAGCCAAGCGGACTTTTTAATGCGCGAGACAGTTTTATCCAAGATATGCGCGGGTGGACAAGGTTTACCGGGAGCTGAGGGTTGTATAATATGCCCAGGTCACAAGACAAGAAAGCAATAAAACTGATAAATGATGCCAAGACACACAGATTCTGACACTCCACCACCACCACCACATCTCCCCTCCTCTCACAGCCCACCTCTCCAGTACCCCCACCCAACCCAAACACCCACCATCCCTCCATCTCCTCTCGAGAGGACTGGACAGCTCTTATTGAGCACTCGTCTGTTTACAGATCAACGCTTCCCATCGGGTTTTGGATCAATGGGATTATATTTCTTATAAAGCAGGGACAGAGCAGAGGAAGGTGGGGGTGGAAAGAAGGGCGGCACAGGGTTGTGGGCGTGTGAGTGAAAGGCAGAGGATCGAGCCGTCAACAGAGGATGCACGAAGGCTGATGGAGGATGCGATGACTGAGGGACGATTTGAGGAAAGAGCAGGGTTTGGAGGGGGGTTTGAACAGAAGAAAAGCTAATGCCTACAGATGGGATGGAGGGTAGGGAGCTTATTGATCTCCTGTCTGTCTTCTCTTCAGATGATCAGTAGCAAACAGAGGCCCTGGTGTTTATCATTTAGTCAATGTGAGGATGAGGACGCCAAACGATATGGAATGTACCGTAAACCTGGCGATTTGATATTGTCCAGATAATAAAGCGTCGCGCGTCAAGATGCTTTCGTAGCGTAGCAGGCCAACACAAAGGACAGAAAAAGCATTAGGTATTCACATTTGTCAGTTAGCAGAGCTGTAGGGAAACAGATTTGTTTTTGTTTCAGTCTTTTGACGTACTGTTGAGAGAAAGTACGCTACAACACTTAAACCCCCAGCGGAATTTTGCTAGGTTAAACGTATCTTTGTACACTCACGGCGGGTATGTATTAACAGCGATAGCAGAAAAATATATCCATGTGAGTTTGTTATATACCTGTAATAATTATAACAGTCATTCCATTTAATAGACGGCGATAGAGGTCAGAAGAGACCTGAGCCAAATGGCTGGTGCACGTATTTGAACAACAGGAAGAGATGAAATATTTTTATGGATCGTCGTTATTTCAAAAGTTAGCATTGTACGCGTTGGCTTGAAATGTTCACTTGAGCGGAGATGGAGAGTTAGAGAGAAGGAGACAAAGAGAGTCCTAATTACTGGCAGCCTCCAGAATGAGCCTCAATCAAGTTTAGTTGTTACTGTTTTTACCATTTTATGCACTGTCTAAAACCTGTTCTGAGCCACTCTGAACCTCAAGAGACACAAATGTATTCTATTGCATGAAAAGTTATTGATTTTTCAGTGGGAATTAACCATGGAGGCCAAATCATTCTTGAGCAGTTATTCTTCACCTCACCCAGTGCACACCCATGTTTCAGATCATGGAAATTCTGAGCCATGATGCACCTGTCAACCAGCCTCATCTCAGTCTGCCTCTAAAACACAATGGGACATTTCACCCATCGCATGGCAATATTATTACTAATAGATTATTTGTCACACTTTATTGAATCTAAAATATTACATGTGATTAGCCATTCCTGCACTAATACTCCGGTTACAAGACATTCTGAACCAACCTTTACTCCCAAAGTGGAAAATCAATTAATCCCCACGGATGTACTGAAGACTTATACCATAATCGCTTCAACATTCATTTACGGGGCCATATTTGGTTGTTCGTGGCCGTGACTGCCTATTCATCAAAAAGTGGCAAACCCGCACCAATATGCTCCTCTCCCAGCTACCATCACTGGAGATACGTCTCAGGCCAAAATTAATCACTCTGAAGTTTGCATAATCCCCCAGCAAAACTCCCTCCACCCCCCACCCATGTACCACACGTTTGAGCACCTTTACCTTTGAAGACCATTTGGATGACTGAAGGGATTAATCAGAATCTCCCATTCTCAAGGATGATGAAATTGTAAGAGTTTATGCAGCAGTAATATGATATATAAAAAGGGGGTATTTGTATTCAGTGATTGGATCTCTAGCTTAACTGATTGTCTGGAATTTTACATTACATTTTTACGAGAGAGTGTACATGGCTCTTCATCATAAAATCCTGAGCAATGCTGCCTTGAACTAAGCAGGCAGGGTTTTATCAGACGCTCTGAAGTGGTCATCTTGTGTAAGCAGGAAATGAATGAAAGGAATCAATTCTTGATGACGATGAATTTCTCCCTCTGTGGTTATTATTATCTGTTCAAGCTCAAAAGAAACTGCTAAAATAAAAGGTTAACATGTGCAGCTGTTAAATTTACTGCTGTTGAATGCCCTATAAATATTAAATATTAAAGTGTGCAAATCATGATTTATTTATTTTTTTGATAGTATGATTAGCAGTGTCAATGAGTGTGTGATGACAGCTCATCTGTCTGTGCATTGTTTCAAGCAGCACTTAAATACCTCATTTAAGTGCGGTGCAATAAACTTGCCACATGAAAACCTCAAATAAAACATATATAATGGACTTTGTTTAAATGAAATAAGTTTTGTTTTATATTTTGTCACAAACACAAATAGGTAGCAGTCTGTCTGAAACAACAACAACAGTAGTACCTTTATTTAACCATAAGTGAAGCAGGCCACTGTTTATAATGTATGTAGATCACCTAGAAATTGCATTTCTAGTTTTGTAGATTAACATAGAACATGCATGCACATATCTGAATCATTGTTTCTTCCAAAGGAGTATTGAAATAAGCTGCTGTTACTGTTAGCTCTGACTTATTAATGGAGAAAATGTTATTCTGTTTTATTTTCTATTATCTCTATTTATCTGTTATCACATTTTTGAGATGTAAGTAAATATCTCTCATTTTTCCCAGAAAGTTAATGGAGTAATCACAATTTTATTATTATTATTATTATTATTGGTAGTAGAAGTAGCAATAGCAGCAGTAGTAGTAGTAGTGGTAGTATCAACACAATCACACAATATTCCAAATTCTAATCATGACTGTAGTAAACTATATTATGTTTTCTTCAGACCTTTGAAACAAAACAGTAATATAATACTGCGTTCTTGAAACAAAGACACCACAGTGACTTGCCCTTTTCATTTGCTCATTTTCTCCCATCAGGTTCTGTATGTTCTTTCAAGTTTCCATGGATTTATAGTATTAGCGTTT
Source organism: Lates japonicus (assembly GCA_033238685.1). Lineage (NCBI taxonomy): Eukaryota > Metazoa > Chordata > Actinopteri > Centropomidae > Lates > Lates japonicus. The sequence continues at coordinate 4,927,624 of BRZM01000007.1, forward strand.
CCTTGCTGTTGTACTTAAAATGTTACATAAAGCTGGAAAAGTAGCTCAATTTGGGGAAAGATAAGAGAACTCAGGTAGAACAAGCAACAGGGACTCAGATATTTAAAGTGAGGGTTGCAGCCCCCTGTTGCAAGTGGAGCCTGAGTGACCTGTAGCAGGGTCCTCCAGGACCATTACTAGTTACTTGTGAATCCACTCTCATCTTCTGCCTCTTCAAAGAGGTCTTTGATTGATTTTGAATGTAAACACCAGACATTATTTGGTGTCTGGTCAGAGCTGCAAATGGCCTCACAAATAATTTGCAGTTGTGGGAGCAGAATTGGTCCTGATGGGGTGGGTAGGGGTGGATAATCTTTAGCGGGGTCACCTGGGGTCCATCACACTTCAAGCACAGATGTGTGAACCTGTGTTCTGTACTCTGAATCTGTCTTCCTACATAAACATAAAAAATGTGGAACGTGAGCCAGTAAGCTGGTATGTGTGATTCACGAAAGAGGAGATATGTTTTTAAAATTTTATGCATTTATTTAATGAATGAATTATGTACACCTAAGATGTCAGCTTGGGATGGACACTGTTCTATAAAATGTTTGGTGTCAGGTGAACTCATTGTGTCAGGAAAACAATTGTCATCTGGTATAATAGCAGAGACAAACAGATAAAGACAGAACCATAGTGTGCCCTCAACAGGGAGAAAAGTCACAGATTTTACACATCATTAGAGCTGCAAAGTGGTTGACTTCATATGCAGTGCTGACAACAGGTTATAATGGGATGAAACATGAATGTGTTCATACCTCAAAAGGTGTTAGTGTTTAACTGTAACAAAGCTGGTTGTGTGCTCACTCTTCAATTACTATATTTTTGAAAAACATTTAAATCTTTGATGTAGTTGCTGATTGCTGAACAGACTACACACACAATCCAAGAAAGAGCAGTAGCCGTGTAAGCACCAGTGCATGCTGAACATTTTTTAATGCATATTTAGAGGTTCAAAGTCATATCAATCTAAAATCAGTCTGGCACATCTGCCTCAGCTAGCGCCGGATGAGCAATTTACGATCATAGTTGTTTTCACACGTCCTAAGTGGCCAATTCTAAATCCCACAGCTCCATAATGTCGATATCACATTTGGAAGTGAAAGCATGGTTCTGGGAAAAGGTCAAAACAAAACCAGATATCAAGCATTGGATGACTGGTGTTTGTCTGATAATGGACAAGAGATCCAGGAGGCATTCTTGATAATCTTTCATTCAGAAAAAAAAAAAACACATAGAGTCAGTAATTGTCAAGTTAGTTATGCTCTTAATGATAACAATTTATGGTAAGTTTAGTAAAATGTAAAATTGTTTCATAAAAACAACAATCATCATCATCATCAGCAGGGAATTCCTATAGATATGTTCAAATATGCATATGTGATGTGTATGTATAATTTGTGTGCATGAGTGTGTGCATGTGTGTCTGTTTTATTGTGTATATTGTAACAAAAAAGAGTGTTCCATTAAAAGTTATAGGTGATGTTAAAGGTAATAGAATTATTAATTTAAACTGTGTTAATATCCTGCCAAAAAATTAGTGAGTTCACGCTAATTTTAAGCTTATCACCTTTGGGTATTGAAATTCTGATGCTGGCACATATAATAGTTGACTTTCCTGATACTAATGAGTGGAGGCTTATATATATATATATATATATATATATATATATATATATATATATATGATATTTTGCTTCTTTGTGTTGCAAATCAGTCATGAAAATTTCTAACAATCACACCTGATCTGGAGACAAATATCATGAACCAGATTAGAAAGCACGTGACAGACTCATAGTTCTGCGCATATTATCACACACTATCAAAATTATTTGTGAATGATATACTGATGTTGTCATGGCAACAGCTGCTCCATGCCTCCCCATTCCTTCTCCTCTACATCTGATGCCACTAAGTGATTCATCTTGCTGTTTATTAACAGCTCCTGCAGTTTCAGACCTGCTATTCCATACCTGCCCACCAGTTGTCCCCAGTCTATCACCTGATACATCACCTGCCTACACACCTGCTTCTCATTGCCTATTAATCAGTCTCAGTGGATATATATCATTTAGCTGATAAGACCTGGTCACATCAGGATTTATAAAGATGCAATTTCCAAAGAATTGAAATCACAGGACAGAATGGCTCGCAGACAGTTATGAGGCAAGAGTCGATGGTCAAAATATGTCTTTTGAATAAACTTCTTGTCCTGTTGGCAGCAGAGTTAAGTTGCTAAGCTAACGAGTTTGCTAATGGACTGTTTGCGAGTTTGTTAGCTCAGAGAGGTTTATTTTCCTTCTTCCATAACTTTTTATTCAACATATTGTCAGTACAGTAGGGGAAAAATAACATGAGGCGCTACTGTGACTAGAAGTAGTGAGTTAATGCTTTGCTTGCCAGCTATAACCAACCAACCACATCTTCCAGTTCCACCTGTCTTGTGAGGACGAGCAAATATCACTTTGTGGTGTGACCACCACTGTAACTCCTTGCTAAATGTTGTATGTTGTCCTTAGTGATGATGACCTACTGAATTTGCCACCTTTTGTCCTCTTATCTTCGTATTGCTACATGTAAGCTTGAATTTGACTGTTTTCACTTTTGTCTTTGATTGTTGAGGTGTATTGCATTTATCACACATACTGGCTGTAAAGCAAACAATAATATTGTAATTCCAACAAGGTGTTGATTGTAAAGCAGTTTTCCTATTGTACACATAAATTTGCAGGTCATGGCTCAGACATTTTCAGCGCAGTAAAACCTTTGCTGGTGACAACATGCTGACATAATATTTCACTTTACTGTTTAATCAAGGCTGAATAGGCAAAAGAGTAAACAAGCATGTTAATGGAAATAGAGTGTTCAGTAGCATTTAGTTAAATATTGTATCTGTTCACTCTCCAACTCTTTGGGCTGATGATGGCTGCTACAATATATCATATGATTTCTGACAAAAAGAATTTATCATGTCAGTTCCAACAAAACATTAACCTGACACTCACTTTTCATATGACAGACTGAGAGGGTGAAAAAGCGAAAAAGGAAACGTCCAACAGACTAAAAAAAGCGACCTGAGTGACATGAGGCTGAGATACTGATACCACAACCACTGTAATTAAATTTGGTTCATCTTCAGCATACATTTATCTTTGTCATCATAATACTTTAAAAGCCTTAGTAACCTATGAATAGAGATTACTGATATTCTGTCCTTTTGTCACCTGCTTAATTGCCTCTTACTGACTGTTCTCAGAACCCACAAAGATAACACTACAGTGTGATTACATTTAACAGACCAACTTAAAATAAGGAAGAAACTTTGCTCCATTCTGACATGAATCAGTTGATGATGATAGTATGTTTGTTACTAAAGGGGTTATCATGTGTTGCAGGATGGAAGAGCCCACTCCATACTCGGTGTACAAGTTAGAAAAGAGGGAAAAGTTGTTTTTGTGTTTGCGTGTGTGTCATTTTAGATCCTGTAAACTACAGTTCAAAAGACACTAGTCAAGATTTTTGATTCTGTCTTTCTCTACAAAGAAGTGGATCAAAAATTGACACCTTAGCTACTCTAACATATTATCAAAAGTGTGGTTAAAAATGATTACATTTTATTCCTGACCATAGACAACAGTATGAGCACAAATCGAATGTAAAGATGTAAAGTTTATCCTGAGGGTGGCAGCAGAGGAGAGGTCATGTCAAAGGGGTTTATCCTCTGTACAGCTGTCATTTTGGGACAACTCAGACTCCATGTTCACAAGTGATTCACAAATCTGCTTTATGAGCCTGTATTCGTTGTAGCAAGATTTTAATGATTTGTTTTACATTAGTTTGTCTCAGAAAAAGCTTCACAAATCCTGCTGAGGTTTCATTTCTTTCATGTGTTACACTATCATGTGACTGTTTATATAAACTTTTTAAAATTCCTTTCCATCAGACTTATATAGCTCTTTATGTACAGTATAGTTTTGCACCCATGACTATCTGAATACAGCTATGCCCTCTCCACAGGACATAATGAAGGGCATGCTGAATATGTGATTTTTGTAAGAGATTCTCTGCCATGGTCACTGGCTAACCATCAGATAGCAAACATTTACTGACAAATTCTCTGTAGTGCAAATGTATTTTTGCAAATGCATGTTTGGTGCCATCTGGTGACTTCAAGCAGTGAAGTTGAAGGATTTAAGTCAAGTTCCAGGCGCCTTATGTATGGAAGAGAACAGCTGCCATAATATTACTTGAATTGGTTAGTGGAATAATGAACAGATCTCAAAACACACAAAGTTTGCAAAACATACTTAATTGGGAAGATCCAGGGGCCCTATAATCTCAGGGATAAATATAACACTGCGCTGTACGGTGCTGTGTTACATAATACATTGTTTTTGTAAGTTACATGGAAGAAGGGAGTGTCTCCTCCTCTACTCCACACTCCAGTGGGAGCAGAGTTGGCAGTAAAGGAATTAGTGATATGAGAGTCAGACAGTGTGTTGAAATGTGTGACTGATGCAGGGAGGTTTCCAGAGGAATCTGTCATTAGCTATCACCTGCAACAACAACAAGCAAACAGTTGAGCAATGCCCTGGAGACTGTAGTCTCATTTTAAACAAGTCAGAACATGATATGCTCTATAAGGATCTTTATGAAATACATGTTCTGAGCTCCAAGGGGTCCCTTAGGAGCAAGGAGATGAGTTCATAGAAAAATTCTGGAAATAAATCAATTAAATTTGATCTCATATGTAATGAAATAACTGAAGAACAATAAATAAAACTACAGAGATAATCTGATGAGATTTTGCAACAGTGTGCTGCATGAAGTTGCACTTTAGTGAAGTAAAGTAATTTTCTTGAAATCCCCTTAAGTCTTTAATCCTTCAGGATATAAAGGTGATATTAATACCACCCATGTGCAATGTTAAGACAAACATGCTGACATAGAAATATTGCTGACAAACACATGTAGTTTAACGATTCACATAATTAGCATTATTGTGATAATTGGGTATTATTGTATTCCAAGTGCTTTCTTTTGAGGTAATTTTCCATAAGGGACGCTGTATGCTCATTTCATTGTGGACACGCCTGTGCTTGTGTTGGAACAAGCGCTGTGGAGGCGTAATCTCACAGGGGAGACTCTCTCCACCTCTCTGCAGGATCTGAGAACAAGAAATTTGACGCTGCTGTCCAACACAACCCGGGCGTTTAACTCCAAAAGGTGAATATAATTACTCTTCCTTATAGCAAGATTATAAGTTAACTGTGATTTATGTTTTGGTCATGGTGTAGAAAAACTTTTTCTCAGTTCTCTCAGATTAAGAACAGTTCTTTCTATGTTCACATTTGATATACACAGAGCATGTACTGATACATTGTTTCAGGACCTTTCTAATTGATCAGAAGAAATTCAGCTTGATTTGACTTTTTAAACAATTAAAAGTTGCTTTTTTCTTTTGACCTAAAATGGCCTATGACCTGTCTTTTCTTCACATCTGTGGTATAAAAGCAACATATCTTTTTTACTGTACTTTACAATACCTGCTGAATGGTGACCTCTTTGTGAATATGCTGCTAAAAGCTTTTAGTCCTGTCCCTCTTGCAGTCAAAGATGCCGGAAACCGCAGAGGCTGTGTCAGCCACTCTCACCACCAACAGAAACTGCACCATAGAAATAACCAATGTCAGCGGTAGCTACTGCCTCATCAACCCCAAGTAAGTCTGTGAATGTATTTATACATGTTGTAATGAAGAAAGTAGAGTGTTTATTGTAAACAAATACAAATCAATGAATGGTCTCATACCATGTAAAGATGAAAAGAGTGATGCTGCTTACTCTACTGCCTTTATGAATTACCTTGTGTTTATCAAAGCACCTGTGATGAGGTCTTCCCACATTTGCAGTTCATGAAAAAAAGTTATGCTTAATTCATTTTCATTGCGTTTTTTCTCTATATTGGAGGCGGTGCGGGTTAGCATTTACCTGCATCAGCACTTGTTTTTCTCACGATCTCAGTGTACACTCAGGTTTGACTTGTTCTAGGAAAATGCATTAATGCAGTGCCTTGAAGTGCTTTTGAGATTACAGTGCCATATTACAGCTCCAAGTCAGTATCTTGATACCACAAACATCCAGAAAAATGAACTGTCCACAACTTTCTTTGCTTTAATAGTCACAGAAGAAGCACCAGCATAAAAATTCTATGTCAGTTCAATTAGGTTATACTGTATTTAATTACAAGTAATGCTCAGTGATGATGGAAATGAAATCTCATAGTATTATATAATATAAATAAAGTTATTAGTTAAATAAATATTAGTTTTGTTTTACCACCTATTTCACAACAGCGCAATCTGTCAGTTTCTTCTGCTTCAAATGAAAAATAAAACAGTAGAATAAATAAAAATTACCCATGTCTATTGGAATTTGTGCCATGCCTCTACATTTATCTAGCTGTGGCAGGACAGACTATATCTTGGATGGGTGGATTTCATGTGTGACATCACTTTGCTGAGAACCATCCACCTATCCATCATGCAGTTGACACAAACCGCCTCATTGCACATCGCACGCAGGTACACTCACTGTTGCTTAGAAGTCCACAGCAGTACTTGCACAGTCACACTCCATCCATCAGCATAAGGTGTTTCACCCTGGAAAGCCCAGCACTCAAAAAGTACACTGACAATCTCCACAAAACTTCCAAAACTGTGCTTTTTCATCAAAAGTGTGGCATGAAAGTTGTCAGCTGATTAGTAGTGATGGTAAGGGTTTTGTCTCTCGCTCTCCTGCGCAGGGTGTACATGCGGAGTGGCTTCTGTCACCACCCGCCCCAGCCCACAGTGCGCACCACCAAGACTGAAGTGTGCTCCTTCACCAAGGACGACAACACGGCCACAGGTGCTGTTGGCCTGCTGACCTACGACCTGTTCCATATGCAGAGCCGGGTTTGCTCCGAGCGCATGGCCATCATGTTCTCCGTGCCCTTTGACCACAACCTGTACAAGAACCGGCTCGCCGTCGGCGTGGTTGAGACTTCCCGTGCCTGTGACAAACATCTGTACGACCAGCTGTACGATGGGAAAGACCTCAGTAACTTCACCCGCTCTGACACAAATGGCTCTGGGCTGGAATATAAAGCAACATATGTTGATTTGAGGGCTACGATGTCTACTATCGGCAGGGCCATTGTTAAAGTGGAGCTCTACGATAAAATGGGTCATTAGTGTGTACTGATGTTCTGTTTTGTTTTTGTTTTTTTGTTGTTGTTGTTTTGTTTTGTTTTTTGTACTTTTGTCCCCACAAAATAAATAAACTTCATTTGATTTGACTACTGTTGCATGTTGTCATCCAGAAAATCATCCAGAGGAGAGGAAGACTGATTTTGCTGTCATCTGTATTTTGTGTCTGCTGAAAGATATCAATATCTGACAGCCAGCTCATTGATTCTCCATTAGCTTATTCCTTGGGCTTATGTACATCATACACTCCCTATTGTTTGATTATGGTAATAAAACATTAAAATGCTATGCTTGTGTCACTTTGTGTAGAATATGTTTTCATTCAGTATTCTTTCATTATTACTGATGAACAGTAATCATTTTTTAATCTCTTAGCTGGAATCATCCAATTCTAAAGAGTAGCAACAGATGGAATATCTGCATTGATGTTTTTTTAATCGGCAAGATAACAATATTGCTCTTCACTGGCTGTACGACTCTTCCATCTTTGTGCAGCTTCTGTGTGGCATTTGGAATGCAAGAGGTTCAACAAAAGAAAGGATAGGAGAAAAGTTGCTCCATATATGTATGTCTTAACTCGTTTTTGTTTGCTTTCTTATCTGTTACACAATGTGATGGGAATGAGGTTTCCAAACCACATCAGTCAGATCCCACCTTACCAAACAGGTTGGGACCCAGTAGGAAACTGCTGGAAACAGCAGACTAGGGTGTGGTTGTTTTATTCCAGAGGGGAGTAACACAGGAATACTTACTATCATAGTCGACTTTTCGTGCGTGGCAATGTCTTGCTGGGAAATGTGTGCTAAAGGAGGGGAGGCACAGCCTAACTGGGATTGGGTTGCAAGTGGGAGGGTTTCCTAGGTGATGGCATACATCCTTGTTTTTTTTTTTTAAAAAAAACACCTCCCTTTCAGGGCACCTCCCTTTCAGGCAACTTTTCCCATTTGGGGATTTGGGAGCACCAACAGACATTCTCAACAGGTAAGTTGTTTCAAACATTTAGAAAATAAAAGACTTTGATTAGAGTCAGTGCAGATAATGGCTCATTAGCGCATGACTCTTAAGAAAAAAAAGCAATTGTTGGAGGCTTATAGAAGCCTGATGGTGCATTTGTTTGATTTGTATCTTGTATCTGTTGATGAAAGGGGTGATCATTTTCTCTAGTGTTTTCACTCTTAACTTCATTACTGTATGGTGCCTAGTTCTGTAATTGAAGGTACACTCTCTAATGAGGCAAAGAGAGTCTGCAGCCATTCTCTGACTCTCCACAACTGCTTTGAAATCTCATTAGCCTCTGAAATGCATCACTCATACTCAGTGCCAGCCTTTATGTGCTTTGTGAAGGTCAGTGTAACGCCAGTACAGTTTGTCAGCAGAGCAGAGGTTGGGAGGTTGTTCTAAATTGTAATAAGTGTGATTTTCATGATTCCCAGTGTGTTTAGGCGGGTTATGAAGTGCTAGTCACAGCTGTGATGTTGTGTGGTTCAGCTCGTTGACACCTTAATTACTTTTGTTTTAAAAAGCGGATCTCACAGCCATTGCAACATGACTGAGTCAGCTGAAGCTGTAGCAGCCGATGTGAGCAGCAAGAGGAGTGTTACCATCGAAATCACAAATATCACCAACAACTACTGCCTCATCAATCCCAAGTAAGCCCTGACAGTGTTGGAGTTATGAATTCCCAGACTTGTACGATGTGTAATGAAATGAAATGTATTATATGCTGTAAATCCAGAAACATGCATCTAATATGTGTATCTGTTTGCTTAGGGTGTACCTTGAGAATGGGGAGACATACAACCCACCTCAGCCCACAGTGCGCCCTCTTAAGACAGAGGTTTGCACTTTCTCCAAGTCCAGCGGCAAAGCAACCGGCAGTGTCGGTGTGCTGACCTACGACCTTTTCGAGCGGTCGCAGAATGACTACATTGAGACTCTGGCCATCATGTTCTCAATTCCCTGGGACTACAACCTGTACAAAAACTGGTTTGCGGTGGGCATCTATAAGAAGGGCCGCAACTGCGATAAGGATTTGTACAAAGAAATGTACTACGAGAAGAACCAGCAGGAGCATGGGTTTACCAGGGAAGAAGCAAACGGGTCAGGAATTAATTATGTGGGCAACTACCTAGATATCAAAGCCACCATGTGTCCCCTTGGGAAAGCCATCATGAAGGTGGAGGTGTGGGATAAGCTTTTCACACCAATGGGTCAGCAGGCTCACTAGAGACCCCTCCTAACCAGCATTTCTGTCATGTGTCCCCACAGCAGAATTCATCCCTCTACCTTGAGCTTTTAACTGGCAGAGTGTTCTTAATACAGTCAATGCGCATGGTTTAACAGATGTATTGTTGCTGACATGTGTCTGTATACCCAGGTATTACCTTTCAGTAAATCTGCTTAAGATCAGAGTTTAATTTGTTTATAAATCCACAGGCAGCAATACCGCCCCCCCCCCCCCTTCATAGCTGAAGCCTCTGTCTTTCCGTAGCATCTGGTTTTAAAATGGCACCTTTAGAAAAGGAAATCAAAGGATGACTCACTGGAGGATGAGGGCACATAGCTTAATAAAACACACAGAGAGCTTGTGTTTACCTTGACACTGTAGTCTGAGGAATAAAATAAACCTTTTTGCCAAAGCTATTTGTGTTTGAGTATATGTTGATTGAGTTTAGAGGAGCGCTTTAAAAGAAATAAATAATAATGAAATTTTTTGATACAAAACTATGTCTTTTGTATTCAGAGCGTGCTTTGTGTGTTTGCGGAGGATCACTTTGAAGTGGAATTGAGATCTGGACGGAAACAAAGGGTGCAGTTTTTTTCCATAAGGGCTGTATGAGACCAGCATAGGGACACACCCTTTCTCATGTTGCTCATGGGCCAACACTAATACTGTGTTTATAGTACACCAGTTAAACTATAAAACTGACCCCATTTGTTTTACAATCCATCATTCTTATAATTCTGTTTTATAATGCAAAAAACTTATTTGTTCATAACATTGTGACATTCTGTATGAGTTTTCAGAAACATTTGATAGCCAAAATATTTGGAGTGCCACCATCTCTGCTGTGGTGAATGTGGTGAATTTCATCCAAGACATTTCATTCTTTTCTTCTTTTAAAAGTAATCCACAGCTAAATTATTACATTTTGTACAATGTGCAGCCAGTGTTCATAAAATCAATTTTGCAGCAAAAAAGAATGCTAAATAATGTCTCTAGAAACACCTAAATGTAAAAAAAAAAAAAAAAAAGTTAATTCTTGCTTAAATACAACCATGTGTCATTAAAATCTCCTTTAAGAGACTCAGTAGAACAATATTTGTACCCAGATTTTTTTAGATTAAGGGGGTTTTAACTGCCTGCGTTGATATCCTGGCAGAACCAGAGGGAACAGTAAACGTTCTTCAGTTATGTGGTTATTGTTCAAAACACAATCACTGTTTCATCTTTATGAACCAGTAAATTCAAGGAGAAAGTGATCAGATACTTTTTTTTTTTTTTGCAATTATGATCTTGGCAGCGACTGCGAGGTAGTGGCGAATGAGACAGGAGTGGATTTAGGTGAAGACCCTATTATTATGACAGCTCAGCAACTCCCTTACTAAAAGCTTTATAATTCTTTAATTGGGCGGAAATGACAATCTTGATGTGTTATCTCATCATCAAAGAACTTGTTTTGCAGTAATGGCACAACCAATTCTGTGCGGATACAGTCATTAACCTTACGAAAATACAGGTTTCTGAGGCAGGAGGCAGAATATCAGCTCTTAATTTACATCGCAGGCGAAGTTATCAGGTTCCTGGATTCCATTTACAATCTCAACGCTGCATTCCTGATTCTGTTTTCCCATTAGATTCTTGATGCTTTTGCCGCATTCAATGTCCCAGACACAAAGAAGCCTAGATCAAAGGTTTTTGCTCACTGTCACCGTTGCATTTGCATAAAAACCATACATAATATAGAGGCATAAACTAGGCCTGTTAAGGCTCAATCTCTGAAGCATTGTGGAGTGGTGAATTGGAGAAATGACACATGGTCCCTATAAACAGATGGGGACACTAAGCAGAAACTTTTGTTTGTCGGAGCTTTAAAATGGGATAAGTTCCCACACATTCCTTTCATATTTTGCCTTTCAGTTTCTCCTTTATGTTTACTATACCTGCACATAAGTCCTCTTTCATGTTTTGTATTATATTGTTGACTGCATGTGTTTGTGTTTTCATTGGTATGTACAGTGTGTGTGTTTGCACGCCTTTGTGATGAGCATCTCTCAGTGTGATTACACACACACCTGCACATGCAGATATGGATATTTTATATCAAATAAATTCCTTTGTGCATTATGTGATTTGTATTCAGGTCTGAAAAAAAAGCTTTCAAGAACAGTGAGGGATTAGATTTCTTCAACAGGAAACAAAAGATTTGTATTTTCCTGTGTAGATAAACGTAAGAGGCTCAGCATTTGTGGATTGGAACTGATGCTATTTACCACTAAACAGGAGCAAATCTAGCTGTTTCTCTTGGTAAAAGTTTCTGTCAAAATCCTTCCAGGATGTTAGGAGGAAAGGGAGGTGGATAAGTGCAGGTGCGGCATCCAAGTTGGCATGTCTTTTCAGAGACAGACAGAAATCAGATGATCGCACTAAAACAACAGTAAGGCTCCAGTTAAATTCGCTGCAGGAAGATGAGCAGAGGTGAGAGAGAGAAAATTATTGTTTTGAACCACCCTGAAAGGAGAATCTCGGAGGAAAAGCCTTGTAACATCATTTTAAGCCAAGAAACTCTACAGCCTGTTACAGCCTTTTCAAATTTTGCACTACGTTGCACATTTTCTCTATGTTTACACCAAACAGGAGGTTTTAATATTTAATTCATTTGCTTTGTTGGAGTGCTACTGTACTTTTCACAATTCACATGCATCTCCTCTCTCTTTGCACTTGAGCTGGAGTATTTTCTGTCTCTGCTATCATCACCACCTGTTATCAAGACCCTACTGCGTGAGGAAACATTTACGTTTAATTATTCAGACTCTCAAAAAAGCTGGGTGAATCATAGCAAAGCTCAGAGTGTTTTAACTTCAGAGAGTCAGTTCGTAAAATGTATTCCCATGAAAGCTTCAGCCTTTAAGGTTGTTTGAATTTCTATCATTCTATTTGCTTTAAAACTAATCCCACAATACACAAGAACTGTATTGTATATTGACTCAAACAGGGAGTAACCAAACAGAAGCATAAAATGATGAATGATTGGTTTGAGTGTGAACTGCAGCACTTGCAACAGACTAAAACACTGTGACCAAAAGGGCAAACAGCAATATAATACACATTCTTCTCCCTCAAAAGTGAGTAGAAGTGTGCTTAAAAGGAGCAATTTTTGAGTGCCTTCAGTTACAGAATATGCTCTCAAAGACTGCCATCTAGCGGCCACCTCTGATATCAAATGCTGACATTATTCACAGCTTAACTGCCCAGAGCACTATAGGTAAGCCTTGAAAAAAGCTACTTTTAACATATTATTCTGAATATTTCTAAGACTCTGCAGAGATACTACAATGACAGTAAAGTATGATGTACATTTTCATGGTTGGACTGGTCTTAAGAAGAAAAGTTGTCTTGTGTCCTTAAACATCCCACTATAATGAGCAGACAGTGGTATTAATGTGGCCCACCCTGTGTCTTCTTCTGTTATTCCCAGCTCCAAACATGTCTTGACATCCAGCTGGGCCTGGTACTCTCGGATAGTTCACTCTGTCCGCCCTGATGTGTGTCAGGCCGGCAACAGACGCCTGCAGCCCCATCATCGGAGCTCAATTACAGGCCTCAATCTCAGTCAGGTTCCCTTGCAGCGAGTCTGCAAGGTTAAAACAATAAAGTCAAATGTTTTTAAAGCTAAGCTGGAGCTGCATTGTCCTGCATGTTTGTTTAGTTTTTCAGATTGTCTGTGGGTCTCATTTCGCAGACTGTTCATCATTCCTTCAGATGAGATGCGAGGGCCGAAGGTCGTGTTACTCCTGGCAGGCTTTGGAAGTTGTCTCATCGTGTTAGTTTGTTATTTTGAAACTTCTCAGCATGCAGGGTGACACAGATGTGTATCATGTAACAATACAGATAACTTGAGGGAGGAAACTCAAAATGTTCTCTACAGTACTCTTACATTATTACAAGAAACTGAGCTGCCACAGTGTTTCAATGTGAAAGTTACTTGGTGAATCTTGTAATAGATATTGCCTTTAAAATGTCAGTTTGAAACATAACACAAAACTATTACAATTATTTTTACTTTTGTGTTTTACCATCAAAATATGTTGTCAGCCCTGTAAATATTAGTTTACGTTGAGCTTTACATCCAATGTCAGTTCCGGATTTTGTTACTTATACACACTGAACACTGAATACACACTGAGGACTGGGAAATAAAGGATGGAACACATAGCTACTGGTATGACAAAGGTGTCATTTGTTATGATGAACCCACAGAGAATTATCAACATACTCGTGCATTATAGCAACTATATAACTTATTATAGCTCTCTGTTTTGGTTTTCTGGACTGTAACTTTGCAGTTTTGCAGCTGGAGAAAATAGTGGAGCATTTAGTACAGCCAGATATTTCCCTCAGGAGTAAGTGGAGACCAAAAACAGAAATGAAATTAAAGTGAATATTGTACTTACTTTCACCCAGTAGCTAAAAACACCACCTCAAATAGATGCTAATGTTGCTCCGTGTCTGTGTCTTGGAATTTGCTAATTACTTTCAAGTCCAACTTTGTTTACTCAGCTTCAAGTTTTCAGTGGTGATGTGATGTGAACCTCCTTGAGCCCCCACGAGGACTTGACATCCTGTGTATTCACTCATTTCTGTTGTGCCCTCACTGCCTGAGATAAACCAAAAGACCCAGATCTGTTCCTGCTTTACTTGTCAGCTGTCACCGATTGCTGATATGATATAATATGATATAATATGCAGGTAAACTGCCCTTTAACTTTTTGCAATTCAGTTTCCTTCTAGCGTTGCATACGTATATAGAGTTTAGTGCTTGTTTTGCTGTTAATTGCGTGCTCTGTTGTCACCAATGGCTTTTACACAAACACCCAGAGCTGCCTCCACTTCCACTTGGATGTGATAACTCACCTGACAGTGCAGTTCCATGTATTGTTTTAATTTCCTGATTCTGATGATCCCAACTCCTTCTGGTTATTTCTCAGGTATACCAGCTCTTCCTTTTACATTGTCCAGCTGCAGCTCCAGTTTTTTTTTTAGGGATAAATCTCTCATCCTTGTCAAATCAATAAAGTTGACCTTCACAGGTTGGCGCAGGCCCTGCTCCTTTTCCATCATCACTGGAGAACTGAAGAATATTTCTCTCTCTTGTCATTCAAATGCTCATATGGCATTGGAACACGGTTGTTCATGCTCTGTAATTCTCCGAATTTATTCTGACTGATCGGGTCGCAGTTTTGATGTCAAACCTACTTGAATGTACAGTCATCTGCTGCCAGCGCGGTGTCATCCAGCTGAAGGGTCAGCTCTGACACAGCAGTGCCAGCTGCTCGGATCTCGCACAACAAAGTAATTACTCATGTCACACTGAATGACTCGCATCAACGGGTGCAATCTTTTAATTTTCATCAACTTTGGCAAAACTCCAGTGTGCACATAAAGTAGCTGGTTAGAAAAACATAACAACAGATTTTTTTAAATAAAGACATCTAGAAATCAAATTAGATACCAAAAACTCATCAATAATTTGGAAGTCAGGAAGTTGACTTTCTCTGGCCAGCTGTGAGTGTTGACCTGCTGTCACTGATGTGGCCCAATGCTCCTTCATATGACGCAGTGAAGCTGACACTAATAGCCACCTACAATGCCAAAGCTCCCAGCTACGCAACTAAGTCTGCCAAAAGAACCAGCAGTTGTTGTACAGATGCCCTTACCTGCCTTTTTTCCAACCACTCTGCCAGATCTCTGGGACATGACAGTAATCAGCTCCCACGGTGAGGAGACCTAGAGGCCGCAACAGAGGCTCCAGAGTCAAAACCCACCACCCCGCAGCTGGAGACACAGCTGAGTCTCTGAGGTGAGATCAGTACTGCAGAGAGAGGAGAGTGTCTAATGTCTTTGCACTGTGCAAACACAGTGCGGTCTTTGTCCTCAGTTCTGTTAATACATATTCATATAACTATGGTTGTGCTTCATGCATTTGTTTGCAAAGTGAGCTTAATCAAAGCCACTATGTGTATATATGGAAAATAGAGATTTGGTGCCGCCAATAGAAGCCGCCAATGTACTAATTTCCTGGAGACTTATCCCAACCACTACTTGCCCAGCCCTAACCTTAACCTAACCCTAACCCTAACCCCAACCTCTGACCCAAGTGGGTACATGGCTGGGGACAATCATTCCGACATTTAAATTTGAACATGTTTTGTAATAATTACTTTCAGCAATCTCACATGCAGTATCTAATATTTTAAATCTCCTCAATGAGTTTCAAAAGTTTTCCTCATTGCAGTTTCCCATTTTTTCATAATATGCCAATCAAAACTAACTCTGTCAGAGTTTACATAACAAAATATCTCTGGAGCACTGCTGACATGCTCCCTGATCCATTTCAAAAAATATTTCAGCCCCACAGCATCAAGTCAACCCATTTCAGTGTCAGTGCAGATCATTGAAATGGAAATGGGATTATGGTCAGATCAGTTTATCAAGCTGAGGCATCTTAAAATGTTATGTAATTGTGCTGCGGCATAACTGAGGGGCTGGAGAATAACCTATTGGCCTCATGTACTGCTTTGAAGGATTCCTGGTGAGCTTTTACAGTAACTGACATTATTGTGCTGTCACTTACATGAAAAATATGTGGAGTTTTGTTTTGTTTGTTTTGTTGTTTTTTTTTACCACCACGGGGTAAAGATACTGTGTGATGTGAGAGAGACAGATGCATACAGGTGTTGTGACAACTTGTAGTTAGTTTTTGTAGTTTGGCTTGCAGACTGTTTAGCAGCACAGTCAGCAGCTGGCATTGTAACAGAAGCTGAGAAACACAGTTCATGGAGGCAATTAAGGTTCTTTAGCAACTTCTCATTATACCTCTAGTAAAATATGAAAACACAGACACAATACATGTATATTTTAAGTTTCAGTGTAACTTACACATTCTGAGGATATTCCATTGTGAATGTAAGTCACAAATCTGCTTAGGAAAAAACCTCCTTAAAAAAGTTATCACATTTTATTATTTCAGTAATAATTGTCTTCACAGCTATGGGTAATTTGCAAGCAGGAACTGCAAATACCAAATTTTGCATACTTTTAATTGTGCCAATTTGTGTGAAGGGCTTAAGTTCTAACCCACCACCAACTCACTCTGTCCATGGCAACAGTATATTTCCTGGCTTGGGGGGGTACAGTTGCCCCAGTTTTTTCTGATGGTTGCCCACTGGTCTGTTTCAAGGATGAATACATATGGGCATGAGCCTTATGTTGAAAATGATTTAACGTTCTACAGAACATACAGTAGATGTGGCTCAGGAGGTAGAAAGGGTCATGTTAATGTCGTATGTGTTAGAGTACTGAATGTATAGAACAAGCACTGTGTGGTGGTGTGTGTGAATGGGTGAACATAACCTGTAGTGTAAAGTGCTTTGAGTGGTCAATATGACCAGAAAGGTGCTACCAACCATGCCTAAGGCAAGGCAAATATTTGCTATTTGCTATTTTATAGACTAATAAAAGTTTTACTTTTGTATTGTTTTAAAATTCATTTTAGAGTTGACAACCATGTCTTTTGGTGTTGATATGAAAACTTGCTACTGAGCCATAAAACAGTTTGTCACTGTACCACATAAAACCACTAGGGGGCAAAGTTTCCTGACTGAAATCATTTTTAAAGCTCTGTTGTGCTGTAGATCGATCTTGGGTATTCTACTTCTACTTCTGTACTGAATGTGCATACTTATTGTTTCTGTGAAACAACTGATGTAATGTGATATGATTAATTAATTTGGTTTTCACAAGCACATGTTGCATAATGGCATCAGAAATGTTTCTGGCTTGCTGTAGCAATAAGGAGTAACACAGAAATGGATGAAGTCAGAGAGGGGGTGGGGATGAGGATGGCCCGGCATGTAGAGAGGAAGAAGGTCACCGAACACTCTTTCCCACCCAGCCCTGCCAGACACATACGCACACTAACACAGACACAAATACAGGCCCACCCTGCAATGTTGTGTGTGCCAGATGAGGGTGTGATACATGACTGCTGTCACTGCTTCCTTCACTACATCAGCATTTGTACAGCATAGCAACTGCACTGCACTATACTGTCACTGAGCATACAGTGAAACACTACCTGAGGCACAAAGCAATGCCATCTGCACTACACTCAAGGGAAAGGAGTGTTTAATAAAATACTGACAAAGGTTAAAGGGCACTCTTGTCATAATGTGTTTATGTATCCTTGTGAACATGAGCTGAATACAAAAGGAACCAGTTCTGATGTCAAACTTTCCACTTACCCCAAGATGAGTAGAAATAGTCTGTCAATATAGTCAACTGTAGATTTAATTGTATGAAATATAAAAAAGTATATTAAAATGCATACAGTACACGGTGTGAAAGCAGGCAGAGAATGCATTCTCTCACAGTACAGTAAGTCCTGACAATGGCAGAAAAATAACACAGTCTATAAATACACACTTTGTTCCAAATCTGAAAGCACTTAACAATGGCTTTATCGTCATAACAATACATACCCACATTATCAAGATTCAGGCGAAAGATAACACTTTTTTTGTCATTACTCAGTGTTTATCACTATGCTGCACAGACAAATTTCATGTCTTTTGTCTGAACTGGATGGAGATGTTGGATAAACTTTGCTTCAAATCATTATCATTATCACTGTTTAGACAGGGGAGAGTGCTGAAGGATTTATTACTGTCCAAAAGTAGACAACACCAGGAAAAAGATCTCCCTTTCTGGGCGTACCCATTCATTGTGTCCCATCTGTAACCTCTGACCCCAAAACCTTCCATATGCTATGACTCACATAACCACATCCATGCGTCCATCAGTCTGTCCTCATTTTCCTGTCCTCCCTGCATACAGATAGAGGACCTTTTTCAAATATCAAACATGAACAAATATCTGCATTCAGTTCAGACTTAAATTGAATAGACTGTACATTGTCTAATTAGTGGCTCAAAGCACAGTTAAAGGCGCAATATGTAGGTTTTTGCTATCGCTACTTAGCCAGCATTAGCATTAACAGTTTTACTCACCACGAGCTTCAGCCATCGTTGAGTTTACAGACAAGAGGTTAATATACGCCTTCTGGGCAGTGCTACTTCATCCTCCTCTTGTGTTGGACTGACGCTGCAGTGACTCACTATCGCCTCTTGTGGTACAAAGTGTTATTATCGGATTGACCAGTGCTGGTTGGTTATCATGCTAACTTCAGTAGAAGAAAATGAAGTGGTAGAAATAGAAGCAAAACAAGAGTCAGCTTTGATGTTTGATGCTGAACTCACAGCGTTTCTTCTAGACTGATAAGTAAACAATTGTTACTGTTAACATTGGCTATGTGGCAACTAACATATAGCATCTTTATGTTTGAGCAGCAGCAAAAAACAAAATAGGAGGGATAGGAAGAGTTCAGGACTTCAGTAATAAAAGAAACTTTTACCAACACAACTGGTGTTCAACATAAAAAGTGTCAACACAAATATACTTAGCTTGTACTTTTGCAAGCTCGAGAGCTTTTGTCTTCATAAACCTGAATATTGGGTTCTCCATTATAAATTAAGCTGTTTTCTGAACATGTGTATCCAGTTTGGAGGTAACCAAAACCATCAATGTTCAGATTTCTAGTCGGTTGGTTGGCTGAAAACAAATATTTGGTCATAGCCTCCTCTTTAAAAGCGTTAATGAGACACAGTACAGTACAGTATGAATTTATAATAACACAGATTTTGTCACAGTGAGTATCTGATATCATCAGTTTGTCACTGAACAGCCACAGAATATGACATTAATTCTGAATCAGAATCATCTATTAATAGGTTTTCTCTGTTACTGATATTTCAGAATTCCTCTGAGTTGTGAAGCACCGGTAAACTTGTCAGAAAGTGTCACTCCTCTGCAAGGTTACTGGTGAGATGAAAGCACAGCAGCAGTCTGTGTGTTAACAAGAAGTACCCAGGTTGGGAGAAAAGGGAGAACATATGTCCCAAAAGTGATATTCTCAGTGACTGTGAGCAGAGCAGAGATTTAAGATGATCAGGAGCTCCCATCCCCATTCTTAGTCTTGAGCACCACAAGGCTGACCATGACAGGGATCAGGCAGATGGGCGTTATCACCAGGGCAAAGACGATGACTGGTGGTGGGTCACTTAGCTCCTCTGTGGGACAATCCTTGAAAAACTTAGAGTGAATGTTCACAAATGTGTCCTCCACCAGCGGGTTGGGCCATGGGATGAAAAGACAGTCAGACATCTCCTCTGTGCAAAGGCTTAAATCACTGTAGAAACTGCAGTGTGGAGAAAGGAGGAATGTGGAAGGTGATTCAGAAATTGGGAAATATTTAATTAATTAATTTTATTTTAAATGTTAAAACTTCAAACATGGAACACACTCTACTTACCCTCTTACATTACCCCAGGTGCACCAGTCTGTGCTGTTTAGTGATGTCATTGCAGTCTCAAACTTATTAAGACATAGATGGCCAAGCAAGACTGAAAGGCATTCCATTGTTGGACCGCCAAACATGTAATTACAAGCCTTGCAAATTTCCACACAATGGTGAGAATTCCCACAAGCTGCATGAATTGAAGGGTCACAAAAGGAAAGAGAAAAGGGGGATAAGTCAAAGAAGAGAGAGAGAAATAGAAAAATTAAAAATGACAATAAAGATGTGCTGCATGTATTTAGAAGACCTCCATTAACTCCTGGATGACTGTTTACAGGATGACATATATATTGAATAGTTATGTATGTTTATTAGGTCATGTCACCTACCAAATGGCAAGGCAGACTCTCCAAATGTGGTGTCTAAAAGGGAGAAAAATACGATTTTTAGATTAAAAGCATTCACACCAAACAGTATTATAAACTATTGGCTATAAAAAACTGTTCAAAACTACATTTCAAGCCCTCTGTAATTCAGTTCATTAAAAAAGTCATGCATCCTAGCCAAATTTCAATACAAAGAGAATTTTTGTCTATTGTAGCTTGTGAGTTCCTTTCACATGTCTAGTACTGAAGCAGACATTTGCAGCTGTAGAAGGGAGACCACACACTCACCGGAGAAAAAGGAGAGGAATACCCCAATGAAACCAAGTGCTCCCTTCATGTCAGAAAAAATGAATAAAGGTGCGCTTTCCCCAGATGATGACCATGTATGATAAACCTAAACCTCTTAAACTGTGTACAGCGAGGCATAACAGGAAACCCGACAGGATGGAAGAGACGCAGTGTAACCTTCGGTTACCAGATGTCCAAACAGTGTTACCCGCGGTTACCAGATGTTCTCCGAAGATCTGTCTGACGGCCCTGCGCCTTGGCAGCAGCTCTTCCCCTCTCCAACACACGTTTCTTTAGGATTTTCTTCCTTTTTTAAAGGGGTGGAGGCAACAAAGATTGTCCTCTCCATTCTCTCAAATAAAAGGGAGCACACCCAAGCTGGGCTGGACTCACATCTGAAAACCCTTACTCTTTAACTCTTGTTCTGCTTTTTAGTCTCAGTTTCTCACAGTCGAAGGCCTGGCCAGCTCACAGCATGTGATTTATTTGCCTTTTGGGCTGCCTCTGCCAAATAGGAAACATAAGTAAACATTTAGGGCTTAGCGTTTTGGGGTGGATGTAATCATGACTCTGCAGGGTGTGTTGTGCAGACAGCCATTATTTCATATTTAGGTTAATTTGACCAAACCAGGAACAAGTTGTTAGTCAGAGCTGACCAGCTGTTTAAAAGTCTAACTATCGTTACACACAGATGTCAGAAACACACCAAAAGAGTGGACATTTTTTTGTTCTTTTGTGTCTCAAGGAGCTCATGAATGTGTTACATCTGTAAGGTAGTTTCTCACTGTCACCACTCACCACTTTAAAGAGCAGCGTGAGAGAGATGGTTTCACTGATTGAATGAAAAATAAAATGTATGGCGCATGTTTTCTCACGACCAACTTGTTAATTTATGTCACTGAATCCACATGTTGGGCCTCTCACAACATCTGTTTGCCGAGCAGCATTTTGATTTAGTAATGACATCAGGAAATGTGTCTTTTCAGCAGAGGAGGAGCTCAGAGTTTGGGGGAGTTGGCAGAGGAAGGAGGGGGGACAGTCAGGGGAAAGAAAAAAAAAGGGAAGGCACAGGATGAGGAACAGTGAAAGGGGCGCTGCTCCAAAGTTCCAGTTGTTTCACAACTCTGAGTTCATGCGTTGATCACAGACGTTGCATGGGGTGAATGACGAACAAATTCAGGAAGTTGAGCCAGGTGGGGGCCGCTCATAATGAGGTTTCAGTTAACCTTTAACCCCAAACCATTATGGACCTTGTGTCTACTGCTGTTGACCCCTCACTGGTAGAGACCTCCCCAGGAGTTTGTCTTGGATTCTCAAGATAATACACACAAGGAGATCTTGGCAGAAAACAGGATCTCTGAGCTCTGCTTTCTGTGTTTGTCAGTTCCAGGCCAAGCAAATGAGTGTTAGGAACAATCCCCCATTGGACACAAATATATAATGATTATTCCAAACTGTAAGATACATATTTAAAAACTAAACAGGATTAATGTACCCACCTACTTGCAGGTTTAATTGGCTAGGAACACACAGACACATAGTTAATAGTCTATTATAATGTGTATAATGTGAAAAAGGTTGATAACTTACTGGCAGTCATCGTCTCTATTGAGTGATACCCTGTAGAGAAAGGATGTGGGGTTAGTTAAAATGTTTAAGGTCATATATGAGATATTTCTTTTTTCTTACATATACCTATTGTTGTGGCAGGTTGCGCAGCTAACTGTTCATCTACCAGACCATCCACTGTTGTGCATCCTGCTATAAGAGAAAGAATGTTAGGGGAGAAGAAGTGAATATTAGAATAAATAGATACAAGTAAGAAACACTGCAATTCATAACAGGAATTATTAAACTGAATTCTTATAGATAATCAATTATATAAAAATTTCAGAATGTGTGAAAGCTGAGGAGGAAATGGAAATAACAAGGATTACAGTGTGTGCAATAAACAGGTCACTGTATCCTCCCTTTGTTTGCCACTGCTTTTAGGAAGTCTTAATATATTGAACTCAAGGATATTTAAACTTTCCCACATGAATAAAATATCTTATTTAATAAAGAGGAGCATTAATAACAGCAACATGAATCATAAAATAAATAATCTGATGATAACATTCTCAGCAACTACTATAACACTGAATTCTTCTTTAAAAAGCTAATTTGCTGTCACAGCTTGATCAAAACCACTCCATCACCCTTAAACCAACTTTTTAAAGAATAAAACTCAATCATGAGACTGGTAAGCTCCTTTCTAAAAGCCACTCTGTCACTGAAAGCCCCTAAGCATTCCTCTTGAGAGGTGAGATAGAGGGCAAGTAAAGAAGTTATATCACAGAGTAAAGAAGTGAACAGTGGAAATCTTCTACTTACCCCAGATGAGAAGAGTCACAAAACACCCAGAAAACATAAGTGAGAATCTGGTTGCTGTCATTTTGCCTGACAATGCTCTGTCCGTCTTCCCTGGTGGGTAGGTATTGCATATCTCAACCTTTTTGCAGGAAGCCTCTATAAAACAACAGGAAGCCCTCATTTCCTAGGATGGGCGGCTTCACTCAACAGAACAGAGAAACTCTGATTAGGTTAGAATTACTGTGGTCCATTGGTGCACCACCATCACTCTCTCTCTCTCTTTCTGTATCTATTTCTTTTGCCCATCCCACCCTCTGTTGTTGAGGAGAGCCCCACCTTCTCTTTTTCTCTCCCCCACCTCTCTGTCTCTACCTTTGAATTTATCAATACAAGCAGTATTTCGATATCAGTAACTAAGCACTGGTTTCTGACAGCATGTGAGCCATTGTGAACTGACAGGATTAATGCTGTTACTAGAATATGTGAAAACTTCTTTTTCTGTTTTGCATGTTTCACTTGAATGGAAACTTGGAACAGGATTTTTGTGCTGAGTAAATGTTAACACTCGGAGCTGAGAAGCCAACTCACAGCCCTAGGGAGATGCATGATTATTAACAACAATCCAAAGGCTTTTTACTACTAATTTGAGTAATTTGAGTTTTTTTTCTTACCCCAAAGTAGCAATAAATGAAAGAAAAAAATCATGTATGACTTTTTGTAACAATTTAAAGGAGTTCTCCATCAAGTGAGTATAGTAGTCTATAGAGTGCTGCAGGGATGACGTATTTTTGTAGACCAACCTGGAAGTTAGCATCATCCTTGTTCCCTCAACAAAAAGCCAGTGGGATTTTTCCATTAACTTTTGGATTATGGCAGAAAATATGTTGTAAAATATGTGAAAATATGTGACAAACAAAAGTTTATGATACTTACATGTTTTGTTCAGCAAGATAATCTTCACCACTATTATGAAATTTGAAGCCTGAATACAGTTGCCACAAGTAAAAAGCTAATGTTAGGCTACAAATGAACTACACCATGGTAGCATGACTTCAGCATCACCACTACTAAGCTTCCATTTGTTGTAGTGTGCTTATCTCTTCTACAGAAGCAAGTTGGAAAATTTGAGCCGGTACAGTTTGCAAGAGTACAGGTAAAAACGCAAAAAGGTTGTAAAGGTGAGCAAGTGAGTAGATGAGTTTTCTTGTTTGGTGCGATGTTGTTTAATGTCCCCAACAAATTCTGTAGTACACCTCATTTAAGACACAGCGATACAGTATCAAAATCAGAATTCGCAAAGCTCCCCCTGGAGCCACAAAAGGTGTAATACAACTTTATTTGCACATGCAGCAGTGCTCCCCTAGACCTAACTCTGATGTGTAAAATCAGTAGAGTTCCCCTTTAAATTGTCATTATTGGAAACTACATTTTTCAGACTATGAATGCTGTTTTTATTTCCATAGAACGTAAGATTTATTGTACATAACTGGTGGTGAGTGACAAATTTGTTTTTGTATCTGTGCTGTATTGCACCATCAGTTGCAATGACAAGCACTCCCTCCCCAGCACCTCTGCGTCTGACACAACACTGAGCTTCTGTGGTAATGAGAGGCAACAGGGATCTCCAGTGTTTCCAGTAGTATTGATGCACTTGTCCACGTCACTGAATGGTGAGTGCTCTTCCTCAGCTGCTGGGCTTGGGAGAGAGCCAGGTAGCTCAGGGCCAAAATTGCTTTCACATTTCGTTTCAGATAAAGAAGGCTGCTCTTTTCTATGTAATGACTGAATTTTTGAAACTCCCACAAATAAAAGCTGAAATATGTGCATCTATGTCAAGCTTGTAGTGTGAATGAAGTTAAATAGCTGAATGGACTGGCCTGCAATGAAGAGCATAACATATTTCAAATGTTCTGTTTTAGGAAGCCAGAATAAGTGAAAGTTTATTTGGCGCATCTTTCTTTTATGATTAAATGCTTCTTCCATCAGTTACAGTCAGTTAATAATTTAAATGACTCATCAGCTACTTTTCAAGTCTTTTAATCTCCAAGCCTTTGTCACAGCTCATAAAAGCTGCAGCATATTTGAAGATGTGAGTCCCAGTGACCGCGCTAAGAGCTACACAGGCAGTTCATATTATACAGAATTAAAAACTTCCTGCTGATAACCGTCTCGCTCTCCTGGTTTATCTTCCTGTGCGTGTTTGCTTTTGTTTGACAATTCAGTATCACTATTGGGCTACTTCAAATACCGCTGTAGACATGCCAAACATGCTGTATCATCTCAGATACTTTTGCTCACTGAATGCATAATTAATAACCGGGAACGCATGGTATAAACAACAGAGCCAGAGAGTACAAAGGAGCAACATTAACACAACAGTGATCAGAGAGAAGCACACTCAGTCAGTCATGTTTGCATAGCATGATGTGAAACTACAGCACGCCAAGCCAGGTTTCTTTATCCAAATTAGGCATGTATATGAGCATATGTTGTGTCATAGGATGAAAAGTAACTGAACAGTGCCATCTTGTGTGTTAGAAAAGCAACATTTCTGTGGTTTCCTTTAATCCCTTACATGTTTATTTTGGAAAAAATAAACCAGACAATGGATTAGACAGAATAATATGCGTTGACATCTTTAGAGCTTGTGACATACAACACAGGGTTAAATTTATCTTCAAACTGACTAAGCAAATAGACCCATTTTTTTTCACTGAGTATTTGAATATTTTAAACGTTAAACACACAAAATATTCTCCAGTCTTGAGTCTTGAAATGTCAGATGCTTTCCTGGTAATTTCCTGAAGAATTTCTATAAAACTGGAAAATATTATGTTAGAATCTCTATTGTGAAGAGTGAAAACAGACATGTTCATCAAAGCAGCAGTAACTCTTTAAAGAATTAGAAAAAACGTTGTTTTTTCTTGCATATATTCCTGTGCCCAAATCCGATTTTTAATTTCTGCATCTCTGTAGCACCCGTGAAAGTGTAAAAGATAGTAATGTGTGTTAATTTCTAATTATTAATTATTACAACTCTTAATTACGTAAACAGATAGTTGACACAGTAGCAAGTCATTGTGAACTAGGTCAAGTCAGGCTATAAAGCTAGATAACGTGCACTATTGATCTGATACCAGTTTACATGTGGTTTGTCATCCAGATTTAGCCCTTCCCCTGTGTGACGTTTATGAACTTTCTACATTAGATATATTTCACCATCTGTGCAAACACTTAAAATGAGCTGTTTTTCATAGAAGTTAATATATCTCTTCTCTAAATTGTGGACTGAAGTAATTCTGCCTGTGCTGCTGCAGACAAGGTTGATAAATGCAAATAAAAAACATTTGCCTTTGTCATGTTTTCAACTTGAGTTCCCCTCAATTTGTATTTTACGTGAAGTACGTGACAGCATCAGTGGCCTGAGGACCTTCATCCAGCCCTCGCTCTCTTAACGGAGGCTGAAATGTGTCGGGCACTCCCTGGAGGAGGAAAACAGAACAACAACTGGACATGTTTTCCATCCGACAGACTGGGGTCCATTGGAATGTTGGGAAACTGTGGGCTAGTTCTAAACATTTTACTAATCGGTTTTAATTCTCACAAAATAGCGCCGTTTATTATAACGACAGTCTACGTCTTCAAGGGAAATACGCCTCTTACTTGAATTTTCCGGTTTTGTGAGTCGTCTTGCTATTTAAAACAAAAATCACAATTAATATTCTGGTGGTATTTTTTTTTTTTATTCAGTTATGGTGTCTGTTTTGCACAGTTTTCCTACTGTATGTTCACTTGCTCCTATAATGTAGACTACTGCCGTGAATAAGCTTGGGGGGAGATTTTTTTAAAACACTGACTGCATTTATATTCCGACCAAAACCCACAGAGTGTTACCCTCTCACGCATTTAGATGGCGATCTAGCACTCTGGACAGTTGCATCAGTTCCTGTGCGTGCGTGTAAATGGCCGTGCCGTGGCTGCTCCACGCTACTTTTTATTCCCAGGACGCAGAATAGTAATAAATCCTCCTCTGCTAGGAAAAGGCTGTGATCATAATAAAGACGTCACCCTCCTGCTCGGGTTGGCTCAACCAAGCCAAGTGCGCAGCTATTTGTAAGCTACAACAACAACAACCACCACCAGCACCATGCCCATGGATAACGTAGGGATTTCTGTGAGATCCCCTCGCCGTGCGGAGACGATATCTGCGTCAGATCCATAGTAAATACAGCCTTTTTAATTGCTCCGGATCTCTCCACTAGAAAAAAAAAATCAGAGAGGGACTTGATCGCGTTGCAGGCTCTTGTCGCAACAAATAGGACGCAAGACGTGGATTTGAAGGTATTTAATAACTGCGACACTGGATGTAGAGGTAGACGTGCACACGGGTCTGCTACAATAATGTGCTGTCATTGCGGTGCTCGGTGCGCACGTCTTTAAAGTGTTCCACATTTAAATGGATACTGCGTAGCTGTGTTTGCACGGGGCTGCAGCTACAGGACGTAGCGCACTTCATAGCTGTGGCTGAAACGTGTGCACGACTCGTAGTCCAGAGGAAGGGGGTTTAAAAAAAACACACGGTGGCAGTTTCCTGAGCCCAGTTTTGCTTTCCTACTTGTTTTTGATCGTGTTATAGCTCAGACGGGGAAGTTGGTGTTCGCTAGATTGATTATGAAACACGTAAAAACTGTACTACGCACTTTTTATGCTCCGCTTCATATTGGTTTTTCTGAAGAGGCACGCCCACTCCCGAGCAATGTGGATGCCCCCGTGCTGTTAGGTCCACACACACTTTATTTATACATGTGCACATTATCAGTTGTTTTGTTTATTATTTGATCAGTTGCAACCTAAGAGATGAAGGAGTTAAGGCCAGTCTACCCTGAACAGTTTAAAGCACCCGTGTGGAAGGGTTTTTTTTTTCATGAGATGTCAATTTTGTTTTGCCAACAGAGGGGGGCGCTCTTTGAAATAGACTTCAGTTAGAGTGAAAGGGGAAGTTTTATGTCTATGGGTCAGAGAGGGGGTGTATGTAGTAACAAGACTTAAATAGTAATTTAACAGCAAATTATAGAACGGGACTAAGTTTATTACAAAACATATCTGTTATAAGCATATCAGTACCTATTAGTTGTATCATAATTTAATTATCATGATAGAATAGGTGGTGGAATCAGCCATAAACTCACTTCACACTTTGTAAAGCCTTGTTTTAATATTATCTCTGGATAGTGTTCCTATCTAGTCCAGGTGCATCCTGTGATACATGTAGGATCTCTGTCTTTTTAAAGAGTCATGGAGGAAACAGCTGCTGCAGACCCAGCCCCTGGCACGGCTGCTGCCCCACCAACCCCAAGACCTCAGCCCTCTTCCTTTGCACCCTCCCGCAGCCTGCTGGAGTGGAGACGGAGGGTCAAGTCGGAATACATGCGCCTTCGCCAATTAAAACGCCTTAAAAAAGCCGAGGAGGTCAAGGTGGGTCAAGTCAGTTATTGACAGTCATTTGGTTTGTGCAAGTGTACTGTATTCGTGGTGTGGGGGGGCTAGAGGTAGGTGTGTGTTTTACCTGCTGCACTCACTGTGTGAGTGTTCATGCCCAGTGCATGTGTGACACACTCTTTGTTCTGTTTGTCTCTAGACCCTTTTCATGGCCAACAGACAGAAGATTGAGCAGCAGACAAATCTCCTGAACACAGAGTGGTCCAAGCTCAGGATTCAGTCTATGCCTTTGTCAACGTCTAGTGGAGCTATGGCCAGCAAGAAGGTGTGTGTGTGTGTGTGTGTTTGTGTGTTTATGTGTGTGTGGCGTGTGCTAAAGAGGGTTATGTTGCATCATAAAATTTTACATGCCATCCTCTGCACTGTCCAGCTCTGTCCTCATAATCCTGTCCAGCTGCTCTGGCTCAACTAGTTATCCTGTCTGTTATTATTGTGTGAACATGTTCTCATGTCCATCATGTTGAGTCCTCTTCACCAGCCCCATTGTTCTGCTCCGATTACCACCTGGCTGTCAGGTGTTACTAAAATGTCTCAGGACAAAGCTGTGTGCCAGAAATGGATCATATAGCAGCCTAACAGTGGTCTGTGGCCCCGTGGGAGCTCATAATACAGAGAGCCTGAGGGCATAACAGCGTCTCTCTCTTCCCACGTGCTGTCAGGGTCTGCTATATTGTGTTTACTGGGTTTACTTTCTCTCCTTTGGGGGTCGAGCAGCATGTGTATTCAATTACATTGTTATGAAATTGCCCAATAATGCTGAGGATTGTTCTAGTGTCTGGTCATCCCCAATCCACGCATGGTTCTCTTACAGATGTGCACAGTGGAGTTTGGATTTCCAGGATTCAAAGCTCAAGCCATTGCCATGAGACCGCTGTCAACAGTGGCGGGAATCCCCTTCATGTACTCCTGGTCTCCTCTGCAGCACAACTTCATGGTACGGAATAAATCGCATTGTGTTGTCGGTAATGTAATTACAGTGTTGTTACAGGTGCAGAGCACGCTGTGTGTAATATTTCACTCATCCACCTGATTCCAATTTAGAAGATTTTCATGTGTGCGGTGGAAATGGACATGTTCCCCCGTCCCGATTAGCTGATTAAATTCTTTGTTCACAGAACATCTAAAACAGTCATCAAGATACGTCATCAAACTAAAATCAGGACCTTTTCCCCTTTGTTCCACAAAGGCTTTATTTTGAAAATACACATAATTTTCATCTGCAAAAGGTGATATGCTCACAGAACAGAAAATTTCACACACTGTTCTTGCAACATAACATGGTTTGTATTTATTTTGTTCCCAGTCCATTTTGTGCTCATTTGTTGGACTGTGAAATGCCCTTAAGCAGGACCATGTGAACAGTTTGTGAACTGCTTGACGTGCATTTTGGTTACTGACGTTTTCAGCTGCAGCCCCTCAGAAGTAACACAGGTGGTCAGGTGACAGGCAGCACCAGGCAGTTTCATACCTGTCTTATTGATGAGAGTTTTTGCATCCTAGGTGGAGGATGAGACCTTCCTTCACAACATCCCCTACATGGGCGACGAGGTACTGGAACAGGATGAGGCCTTCCTGGAGGAACTCATCGACAACTACGATGGTGTCCATGGCGACAGAGGTGTGTGTCCCATCAAGTTATCCTCATAGATGCCTTTGTCCAGTCCTTATTTTTTATATAATGGTACTTGGGTTTATTATATGCTAATGATGCAGTTGAAGTCATAATTTATTATTTCTGGAAAGATATTTAAGATTTACTGTTGGTGTTGACATTCATTCTGACATGTTGATTGTGGCCCAGAGGGTGGGTTCATCAGCGACGAGATCTTTAAAGAGCTGGTGGAGGCCCTGAGCCAGTACTCCGACCACGAGGAGGAGGAAGAGGAGGAAGCGGTGGCGGAGGCGGCGGGGAAGAAGGAGGAGGAAAGAGTGATGAGGAGGAGCTCGGTGGAGGGTTCGGAAGAGACCAAAGCTGGGAGTGTGGCGTTCATCAGGAGGAAGAGGAGGAGCACAACAGAGGGTGAGCAAGTCTTGCGCATTCAGACTTTGCCCTGCGAGAGAAGAAGAGGGCTGCGGCGTGAACAAGGCCGGTACTGTTCATCTCATTACACTGTACAGCTGCCACAAGGTCGCCCTGCCACCGCAGCTCTCGAGCTGGCATTGTTTACTTTAAAGCTGCCTCTGTGTCCCTGCATGGGCACTGTGTGTGTGTGTGTGTGTGAGGGAACCTGTTTATCCATGACACTGATATAGCCCAGCTCTTATTACAGAACTTAATGACCTCTTGTACCAGGCTTTATGGGAAACTAGACTGTACACACACTCTGCCAACACTTAGTGATAGTGAAATGGAAGCACACCTGGGCACACAGTCATTCAGCTACTGGTACACAAACAAATGCATGGCTGAAGGGTCCATGAATAAAAGATACTGAAAAGACACAACTACACCGTTCTCCTTACAGAATATTCAGAGAGAACTGTTTTCAGAGCATGTTATTGCTAACTGGCCTTGAGAATTGGAAGAAGTTTTGTTCTATTGCAAAATGTTTAAAAGAACATATTGCATAAGCTTTATTTGTGAATGTGAATCAAAACCTGATATGTGGATGAAACTGGGTTATTTGTAGAACAAACTCTGTTCACTGTCTCTCTTTCTCTCTCTCTCCCAAAGTGAGGGACTTGTGCGGCAGCAAGAAGATCCCCAACGATAAGATATTTACAGCCATCGCCTCTATGTTCCCCTACAAGGGCACCACGGAGGAGCTGAAGGAAAAGTAAGAAAAAGTGTAGTGAAACCGGGGAACTGTGTGCACAATGCCGAACACGCCGTTGCTTAGTGTTCACCATGGAGACGCAAGCTGTCAGGGAGGAAAGTAATAATGGTGGCTCCCTCTCAGGCTCTCTGACTCAAAGGAGCAGTTGCATCAGCATCTGAAAGAGCTTTTACTCAGAAAGAAACATGTACAACTTCACCCAGCACCAACTTCAAAATGAGCATACTAATACTGTGGCACTAAAACTTTTCCCTGTCACCTCTGCAGGTATAAGGACCTCTTGGAGCCCCCCAGTCCGGTGAAGCTGCCCCCGCTTTGCACCCCCAACCTGGACGGACCTTTTGCTAAGTCTGTGCAGCGGGAGCAGTCGTTACACTCCTTCCACACGCTCTTCTGCAGACGTTGCTTCAAATACGACTGTTTCCTCCACCGTAATGGCTCAATTTCTATTTTCTTTATTGCGAACTACTAACTACCTGATACATAACAGAGAGTCAGACTGTGCTTGTTTTCTTTTCATGAAGCTTTTCATGCTACACCCAATGTTTACAAGAGGAAGAGTAAGGAGATCCGCATGGAGACTGAACCGTGTGGTGTAGACTGCTTTCTGTTACAGGTATGCCAGACTCACTATTATGTAACCTCTCCATTCATTCTGTACTGGCTATATCTTGTTGTTTACTCTTTGTTGTTTTTCCCAGAAAGGGGCGAAAGAGTTTGTGGATCAGAACATGTTGCGGTCCCAGAGGTCTCGGAGACGACGGAGGCAGCAGCGTCCCACCAGCTCCAGCTGTCCTGGACCATCTGGGACTGCTGAGGAGGGCAAAGAGGGCGACAGTGACCACGAGACCACCTCCTCCTCAGGTAGGACTCACAGGATCTCACAGGAACAGGGTTTGGGGCTGCTTTTGAAACCACCTGGTGCTTTTTTCTAGACATGACAATTAAGCAAACAATGGAGACAGGTTTTTGTTTATCTTCAGATTTCTTATTTTGTTAGTTTTGTAGTTTGACTTAACATCACTATTATATTAAACAATGCATTGTTTATTATAACAGATGGTTAGGTTAGGTTCTGGTAATTGAGGCTGTGTGTTCTTCTATTTTTCCATACAGTATGGGTACAGTTATTTTTGTATTACAGAGACTCTGAGTCACTGTATGACTGTGTGAGTGGATGCATCATTTACCATAACTTCCCCTAAATTCCCCCTTTCTGGAACACCCGTCTAGCCTGACTGCAGCTCTTCAGAAAAGTGAAATTTGGCTGGAGATGATAGCCTTCAAGTCACATCCTGCTCCCTCCTCTGTCTCCCCTCTTCCATCCCCTCTCAATATCAGCTCTTTCTTGCCAAGCAAAATAAACCAACCATTAGTTTTGCATGCTTCAGCCCCAACATAAACACTTTGTTCCCTCTCCCCCTACTCCTACTGTGGTTTTTTTCTCTCTCTTTTTTTTGTAATTTCTATTGACATCATCATGTGGAGAGCAGCGGGAGAGAAATAAGAACAATCTCCTCTGGCTCTTTACCCCCCCTCGCTTCCACAGAGCTCTCAGGTTGTTGTTCATCGACATTAATGCCTCACTGGAAGTCTCTGTTAGTTTTGGGAACCACTCATGCTCAGCCAGTGACTCAGCAGACACTCTCACACGTGTTGAGATAATGTGGAAAAAACAGATTGTTGAACAGATTAATAAAGATACTCAGTGCTGGAGCATGTGGCCACAGCAATGCTGCATTCAGCCTGTTGCCAAGCAACATTCGGCTCTCTGCCTTGAGATGTGGGTGTGCAAGCATCAGTCTTGAATATCCAGAAGGCTAAATCAAAGCCCATGTTCCATTCTGTATGTGTGTGTGTGCATCCATATACACAAAAATGGCATCCAGAAATAACTGTGTGTGTCTATGTAGGGTTAAAATAGCAAAAGTGGGGTGTGTGCGTGTGTGCAGATAAAAAGCCTTTTGCCAAGACTAAGTATTAGAAAAGTGAAATATGGAGCAAACTTTCTGCCAGGAGCAGTTAGTCAGCAATACTCAAGTGTGTTTCTCTGTGTATCTGCATGCATTGCATGTGAAACAGAGGGGAATTCGCGATGCCAGACTCCCACCAAGCTGCGTCCAGGGGATGATGATGGGGAGCAGCAAGCGTGCTGTGTGGTCCAGTGGAGCGGGGCGGAGGAGTCGCTGTTCAGGGTGCTACACGGCACATACTTCAACAACTTCTGCTCCATCGCGCGCCTCATCGGTACCAAGAACTGCAAGGAGGTGAAATGTTCATACGCTTTACAGTTTTCCCCATCTCGGCATGTTTCCTGTGCCACTCAAAGCAGAATATACTGCGCTTACTTTGCTGTTTTCATTCATCTTGCTGCCCACAGTTTTTTAAAGTTGCCAAATATGGTATTTTACCATCACAACCATCAAATTTCCTTAACAGTACCCCACCGATTTAGCATAGTGCTTCTTTAACATTGTTGGATTCTCAGTTGCAAAATCTGTATCAGATATCATCTTTATTATTCCACACATTCTCCTTCCTTGTCAAAACCAGGCGCCTACATTACCCACAATGCAACTCAACTGCCAAAACTTAAGTGTGTTTTACTAATAGCAGCTAAAATAGTCTTGAGCCACTAGCCTCAAGCAGAGATAAGGAGCAGACTACAGAGCTCTCACTTCTTCTCTAACTCCACACCTCCAGATTTTTATCATTTTCTTGCAATCTTCAGTCCCAACCAAAAATCAGTCTTTGCCTCAAGTGGCATCACTTGAGGCAAAGACTGGTCTGTGTAGCGCCCTCTGGAGCCACAAAGTGCTTTATACAACTATTTTCACATAAGCAGTAGTTCTCCCTTCGACCAGAAAACACTTTGATGTGTAAAATCGGCAGAGTTCCCCTTTAAAAACGCCAGATGCTGGAGTGAGAAAAAGGCTGGACATGGATTTTAAAAAATTCTTAACACCTCAGTAGAACAGAAAAGAAAAAGAATTCGCATAAAACAAGACCATAGGAAGAGAATGGTGACAAATAGGAAATAGAGGCAGGAGGATTTATGAGAAATGAGGTCTTAACTTTTGAGAGAAAGCACTAACAGTAAAAGTCCCACAAGTGTGAGTTTCAAGCTATGTCATCTGTTGCTCACTAGTTACATTAGCTATGCAATGTAGTTTTAAATATTAAACAATGAACTATGACTAATAGCCTACTTTCTGAAACTGATGCATAGTTTTGAAATAAAGAAGAAAACATACTTGTGTTGCTGATTTCTGTTGCATTTGCGTCAGTGCAAGTGTAATAACACATGCATCCTGTTCCTGTGGTTTTATGGTGTGGATAATTGGGCTGACTACAGAGAGAATGGCATGTGGCACCATAAACAGGGATGCTTACCAGATGTAACGTCTCTCATATACTCTCATGATGCAGTCATTCAAGCTTAGACATTCCCACACTTATAGCAATTGAGCATCATGTCAGCTGTGCATGAGAAGACTGGTTGACAAAATATTACAGCTTTCAAAACGTTTTTAAAAAGACTTTTGCACACAGTGCACCCAATAAACAACAGGTAAAACAAATCTTGATTTATCTGGGACACTGCAGCCTCGCCCCTTTACATCCAACCCTTACAGTGCCTCTTGTCCCACAGCCAGACGAATCCAGAGTCTGTACTAGCCTGTCTATCACAGCCCCGTATCCAGAGGGCCCTGCCCTCCGCTTAATCGAGTGGAAATACTAAAAGCAGCTGCATCATTATGTATGTCTGTGTCTTAGGGAAGAGGCCAAATCCGGGTTTTGGCAGCCAGAAGTGGTTGAGTGTGTGTATGTGTGTACACACAGATGTATTTGTATGTTTGGCCTCTGCAGTGGAGTTTTGATAGCAGGGGATAGAGTGTGTGTGTGGGGGGGGGGGCAGGATGTTCTGTGGCGTAATCGAGGCGATGTGCTTTTCAGCTTGAGCAGCACTACATTACACAACATAATTGAAGAGAACAGAATTTCCTCACAGTAGTGTACATTTGGGCTAAAAAATCTCCACGTGTTGTTGTTGTTCATGTCGTTTTTATCTCTCCCACCTCCCAGGTGTATGAGTTTGCAGTGAAGGAGGTCCTGATCCATCGTGTTCCTCTGGAGGATGGAGGCATCTCCCCCCAAAAGAAGAAAAGGAAACACAGGCAGGATATCACCAGTTATTCTCCCTCTCTTGCCCACCCTTTGCTGAATGATGGAAACATGATCTCTTGCAAAAGGGAGCTTGGCCTTCAGTGAAACTGAATAGATGAAGGTTAAAATGAACAAAGTCATGCAGATAAACACGTATTCCGCACTGTTGCATTAGTTTTAAAGCTGCATATGAGCCTCCTGTTGCATTGCAATTTTTGTCACTTAATCACTGACTTAATCAAAGTCATGAAGTGTGAACAGGTGCAGAACAAGTTAGATGAGTTTTTTAAAAAACCTGTTCCTTGTGTTTTCTTTGATTTGGCAGGTTATGGGCAAAGATTCAGCTAAAGAAAGGTACGTCCATCCCACAATAAAACATCACAGTATTGACTATTACTACACTACTACTATGCCCTCTGAAATACAATAGGACTTACTGTGCCATTCTGAGGCGTTTGTCCTCTGTTGCTCCAGATAACTCATCCAATCAGGTGTACAACTACCAACCATGTGACCATCCTGACCATCCATGCGACAGCTCCTGCCCGTGTGTGATGACCCAGAATTTCTGCGAGAAGTTCTGTCAGTGCGAGCATGAGTGTGAGTGTCGTCTTTCTTATTTACCTCTGTCACCAGTCCCTCACATATTGTATGCTTTTTTTTTTCTTCAAACAAAAACACTTAAGTAGCCAGGTCTGCCCTGTGAAGCTAAAAGAAAATTGTTTGTCATTGCATTTTCCACTGGAAACTCTCAGTAGCTTTAAAACCCCTTTTTGCCAGGCCACAATAGAGCAGGGCAGCAGAATGTAAAACGATTTTGCAGTATTCTGGCAGCAGTCAGAGGAGAAGCGGGGATAGGTGGGTGTCTGTTTAACACAGAGCTGCGTTCACAATGAGGCATTCGCTGCAGCAGTAATGACCCAGAACTGTGTTTTCCAAAATGGCCACATGGTGGAGGAATGCATTTTGTTTTCGCCCTCTGGAGAGTTAGAAAGGAGGATAAGACGAAGTAAACATTTTGTTACGGTTTGGAAAAGACGGTTATGCCTCATTTGTTCATCAGTTGTGGTTCAGTCACCTTCTCTCTCCCTCCCCACTCTTCCTCCTCCTCACCCGACTGTTACCTCGCCTTTTCCCGTAGCAGTGGAGAGCTGGGGCCAAACAGGAAGCAGCCCCCGGGTGCACATGTGTGCGCTCTAAAGACTTGGAGAGAAATCAAAGGGATGTGACAGGCTCTGTGCCTGATATACAACATCATCTCCAGCATCAGTATGAGTCAGGCAGCCCTGGCTAAACAACGCTCGATGATACAGACACATAAAACCCACACAGGCTGGGAATGGGAGGTTAAAACGGCACAACAGGGCACAACAAATGCTGCCTGAAGCTCTTGTTACGGACAGTTTTTCCCCAAGCAGAGGCTGCTGGAAAGACATTTTGGTTATTCTTGCCTGATCCTCCATTCATCTGCCCAGAGGGTGTTATGTTACACTCTGCAAAATTGTATTTAAGCATATCTGCCAGCAGAGGTCTCCGATGAGCTTCACAGCCATTACTCAACAATTGATCATCCCTGCTGCGAAATCATTTTGAGATGGAATTACTTATCATAATCATATTGTGTTCTGCCAAGTCATGTAATATATTATATTTCTGCATCCCCACATGCAGTTTGCTCGTAAACCTGCTCAGTGTATTCCTTGTCTGAGCAGCTGCGTCTCTAAATGTTTTCCAGGCCAGAACCGCTTCCCAGGCTGCAGGTGTAAGACTCAGTGTAACACTAAACAGTGTCCCTGCTACCTGGCCGTGAGGGAGTGTGACCCAGATCTGTGCATGACATGTGGAGCTGCAGACCACTGGGACAGCAAAGTGGTCTCCTGCAAAAACTGCAGCATCCAGCGAGGCCTAAAAAAGGTACACAAAGGACACTTGAAGGTCCTGATAATTAGCAGTTAAATATTTCTAATCTGTTACTCTGAACATAATGGGGTTTCGCACTCACATGGTACCTCCTCTTTAGCACCTGCTGTTGGCTCCATCAGATGTCGCCGGGTGGGGTACCTTTATCAAAGAGCCTGTTCAGAAGAACGAGTTCATCTCAGAGTACTGTGGAGAGGCAAGTCCATGCATTTTAGTCAGATTAAAATGATTTTGTTCATGAGCTTTCAGCTTGATTGAAGTTTAGTACTTCCTAATAGTGTTTGTTATGAATATGTGTGTGTGCGTGAGCAGCTGATCTCTCAGGATGAGGCAGACCGACGTGGGAGGATCTATGACAAATACATGTCTAGCTTCCTTTTCAACTTGAACAATGGCAAGTACTCCCCATTCTTTTATAGAAGGTTATAGGCCAGCCATGCAACTGTTACAGTATGTTAAGTAATCCTTAATGTACTCTGTGCATATGTTTCTCAGTAGACTTTGTTGTGGATGCCACACGAAAGGGGAACAAAATCCGCTTTGCAAATCATTCAGTTAATCCCAACTGCTACGCAAAAGGTGAGACTGCCTCAGTTTTTCTGCGGTGAAGTCTAGCATGAATTTAGAGGTTTGTCTGTGGGGTGAAAACAGTGTTTTGTTGGCTGATGTTTTGTGTGCTTCCATCTCAGTGGTAATGGTGAATGGAGACCATCGCATCGGAATCTTTGCCAAACGAGCTATCCTGCAAGGAGAGGAGCTCTTCTTTGACTACAGGTAGAGTCACAGACCTTTTTGTGACTCTCCATCAGCTTCAAAGTAAAAGAAAAAAGAAAAACTAGCCTGCTGTACTTTGTGACTGAATTACTGCTATCTGCAGATAATGTGTACTAAGAGTCTTTACTTCATCTTTCTCCCACAGATACAGCCAAGCTGATGCCCTCAAATATGTGGGGATAGAGAGGGAGGTAGACATGACTTAGCTGCACCTGCTGCCTACCTCCATAACCTGTCCTTAACTCCTCAACCACCCCTCTAATGCTTCTGTCCCCTCTCTGCAGCGTCACATCTAGCTGACGACTTTCTATGAACAGTCACTGTCTCTGCCCTCTCTGCTGCACTTCCAAAAATAGGAAGGCCCTCCTCCCTGCTGTTTGCAGGCACTCCCACTCTGCAGACACCGTACCACCTCCTTCAGTGACAACCGTCAGCTCTCCCCCCTCCTCATCTGTCCAGACCCACCCACCTACCTGCAAGACTGTATACGCCAAGCTTATGAAACTAAACTATTTAAAGTGGAAATACTATTAATCCACATTGCTTACTGCACCAAGAGGATCACACTTTTTCTTTTTTTTTCTCCATCTTGTCAAAGCAAAGAGGCTGCAATTACCCATTATACAGTGTGTTACTCTCCCAGCAGTTCTGTTACTGTACTTATAGACCGGCTTTTGTTTGACCTCTCAATACGTAACGCAAGCTTTTTCATCGTACCTAATAATGATCAGTGAAAATGCATGTGCTGTCTCTTGGATAAACAGACCATTAAACATGTTAGCCACAGCATTAGCTTCAGCCAGATGCTGCTCCGTGCAGTCACTCAGTATTGTAGTGTGATGTTACCCTCTGGTTGTTCTTCGGGAGAACCCGACCGGGTACGTTCCTCTGTGAACCTTTTTCAGCGGCGAGCATCATCATCACATCTCTATGGTAAAATAAGTTATTGTGCATTTATATCATTGTTCTGCAAAAATAGGCAACCGGACGAGAAAACCGACTGACTGAATGTAACCTGTAGACGATGGTGAAGAGATCTCATCCCTCTTTTCATTTCACACATTAACCCATTCCGTTGGTACTCTGAGCAACATACGTGCACATCAAACATTCATCATCATGTTTACATGATCTTGAAGCCTTCACAATGTTGTGAAGGCAAGTAATTAATACACGAGTCACAGAATAAATGTCTTCCTTTAAAAATCGTATAAGTGCCAAATGATTCCACGCAGAAAAAGGCTCAAACAGAGTGGATGCTTTGCATAATAGACAGAGGTGTGTTAAAGGTAACCCTTTCAAGGTTATAGCAATGGAAAAAGCAAAATTATCAGTGTTTTACCAAATATTAAAGTCCCCCACATGTGAATGTAAAATATCATTTATCATCTTTTCTTTATTTTTTTTATATGTCCAGATTTGTTACTCAGTTTGTTTTTCATTTATAAAACATTAAAGCCCACTTTGAAATGAGATCTTTCTCAATAGAGATGAACAAAATGGAGTTTACTGCTATGTACAGTGTATGCCTATAAAAATAAAACTTTAACTTTATACATTAAAACATGCTGATCTAGTCCTTATGTGTGTTAATTGTAAACTGTCACTGAGCTAAGAAGCCTCTCACCTAAAATAACACATTAACAACTTCCTTCAAGCTTCTTTTATTGAGGTGACAGTTTGGCTTTGCCTTGATTTACACAGTAATGGTCATTTACAGTGAAAGTATTACAAAACAAAATTGAGTGTACTGAAGAACAGAGAAAAAAAATCCTAAATTTCAGTGTGGTCACAAACACAACTGTAATCATCACTTCTGGTTGTTGTTGCAGAGGGATCCAGTTTGATGGTGCAGAGAAATCTAACCTGGTCTAACCTGACTACACCTCACTCTGGTGTTATGTCTTCTGATTTCATATATGATATCACTGTTGACTGGGTATCTGCTGATTTATTACTAAGTGTTAAAAAGTCTTAAGGCTTTTATAGGTACTAAAATATTATGTTAATAGAGCACAGAACAGGATTACATGCAAATCATGATTTTTTTACTCAGCCCAATTTAACTTTATTCCCCTTTGAATATCATTTTTTATTTAAATTCTGATATTAATCCTCAACTAGCATTTAACTCCTTGAAGCATTAAACAGCACTGACTAAGTCTCACATCACGTGGAATCAGCAGATACCCTGTCTGAGCTAGGAACATCTTGTTGGTTTGCTCCCTCTACTGGCTATTTTATCTTAATCCGTTTTAGCCACATCCTCGCCTCCATTAGTAGGAAGCAGGCTGGGCACTTCAAGATCAGCTCAGGACAGATTGAGCATGCTTGTAACGTCTCATACAAACTCCTGGTACCTGAACATGGCGAAGCCACACTGAGCTTCACCCAGGCCTCGTTTCTGTCTTATTCCTCTACTGTTGGTGCACTACAATAAGTGAGCTGGATAGTTGGCATCAGTGCACATTAGTTTTTTGTTGTTTTTTTTAAGTCATAATGTTACATCAGTAAGTTCTTGGTGGGTATAATACACAAACACTAAAACATCCAGTCAGTCACACGTACACACGCTCCAGGGACCATGCATGAATTAACTAGTGAGTTGCAATGAAGTGACACTGCTAGGCTGAATGTTTATAATCCATTTACCAATGAATACAGTGAGGTGTATACATTTATATAATACATAAGTCGACTCTTTCCTAATAGGCAACAAAGCATATTTGACCCAAGTTTGTTGGCTTGCAACCTAATATGAGCTTTTGAGTGGTGATTGTCCATTTAACAAAAACATGTATCAGTCAGAAACCAACAGTTTCACTCTTTTTGCTTTCTTTTCAAATTCATTCATCTCCTCACAGTACATTCTTAAAAATAAATGCCAGCTTTGGCCAAATCTGTACATTTTCATACATTATTAGCAAGTCGTGCCTTTACAGTAATTGCAGTTTTTACATCTACTGTACATTCTGTCACTGTACAATGTCGCACAGTCCTGCCCATCTGTAACAGAGGGAAAACCAACAAAGTTGAGTTTTGGAGGTGTATCAGCGCTACAGAGAACAAGTACTGTACTTTCTTTATCCTGAGCATTCGGAAAAGCTACCATGAATAATTTTACTTTCAGTGCTAAAGCAGCCTCCAGTAAAAACCTCAGAGCAGGTATCCACTGTAGAGTCTGCTCATACATTACAGAGTCAAAGGATTTACATTCAAAGCACTCCATTCATCTGAATTTAAACTTGTTTTGTATAAACCATAGGAATAAAAAAGTCGCTTAACACATTATTCATATATTCACGTATACACTCATTAC
The DNA here is from genome assembly GCA_033238685.1 of Lates japonicus. NCBI lineage: Eukaryota > Metazoa > Chordata > Actinopteri > Centropomidae > Lates > Lates japonicus. The sequence continues at coordinate 4,969,027 of BRZM01000007.1, forward strand.
ATCCTATTTGCTATTGTGCAGTTGCAAATTAAACTGAGACTTTAACATCATTGGTGGCTGGAAGAAGCTCATATTATTGCATGTTACTGCAAAGTGCGCTCATGCTCTACATATGCATAGCTGATATGTTGCAAATGTATTACTTTTTTTCTCCATTTTTTTTCACATACACAATAGTGCCTTAGTATTGAGGAGAGCTGCAGTGAGTGATGATAGCCCTAAGCTTTGGTTGCACCACACATCAAATGAAATTTCATCTTTGCCAGAGAGGGAAATTTCATTGGACTGCAGGTAAAACTTTGAACTTTCCACTGAAAGCAGCTAAACAAGCAGCAGCAGCAATGACAGGGCGGTTGGCCACTGTCCTACAGCATTATGCAAAAATATTCGAGCAGTGTGAGTTAGAAGTAAAATATTAGCATTTACACTCTTGTGGTCCTCTGTACATATGTTACTGTGTGTGTGTGTGTGCATGTGTGTTTGTATGTATGCCTCTCCACAATATAGGGAGCAGCTGTTTCCTGAAAAGATGCTTTTTATTGGAGACGAAAGGATTGTGAGAAGACTGATTCTTTTGTAATGCTTTTGTAGAGAGATGTCTGCCGAGTCAAACACTCTGTAGCACCGAGCTATTGGCAGCTTGACCGTATTATAAGCAACCAGAAGTAAGACAGAAGGAATGAGAACTTGGATTATTTAGGTCACCCTGTCCCTGGCTAGCATCATCGCGCTGACTTTTGTTTTGATTCCGCAGTACACCAACAGTCTGTTAGCTCTCACACCTAGAGGTACAGTGTCTTCAAATCATCACACTCTCATTCCTGAAGCCCCATAGCTGAGAATGTGAGCATACTGTGATTGGCAAAGCTGCTATCTACTGACACTATGGCAATTCTGAACCACTTACATGTGCCATTCTGTATAGGTAATGCACTGTTATAGGCTGCAATACAACAAATATAAGCATATATACCTTTTACAATCTTTATATGTGTCATCTCAAAGCTTAACATCTCAAAGCTCCATGCTTGTCAGTTTGTTCTCTCTTCGGTCGGTTGTTTTTATTCATGAACACCAGTTTTGTTTGATTTAGATGTGCTGCACCGGTTTGGTACACCAGCTCTCAGATGTGCTCATCGCTCAAACCCAAGGCGGATTACGAGCTACGGTGTCAAAGATAGCTCCGTGAGAGATTGTCATCAAAAGGTATATTTTAGATGGCGATAAATCTATACAGTAAGATATTGGTAGCTTTACTCAAAAATGGCTCAGAAAAGAAATCAATCAATAAAAGCCTGATTACTTTAAACTGAATTTCCGAACTGTGATTAAATGTCCCTTAAAAATCCTTTTCCCACAGTGTCTGATCTAAACCCTATCTGAATAAGCTATTATGGTTACTTCAGATCAAGCTTGCTCAGATGAGGCACTTCAGTATTTCACCCTGCAATACAGTGTGAGACTTGTTGGCTACTCACGTAACATCGGGCTTGATTTGAACTTTATAACCCAGCAAAACTAGAACTTACCAAAATACGTACTATGTAGAGCACCAGGCATCAGATCCCACTCAACCGGGGAAAGGAACACAAACGAAATTGTAAAAAAAAAAAAAAACAAGAAAGAAAGAAAGAAAACAAAACAATTAGAAAACTTAATACAGGTATCTGTGGTTGTTGTAAGTGCTATTTCCCTCTGCCCAACCCCTCTAGTCAAACCCCTACCCCACTGTCCCATAGGTCCTGTGATGCTAGTCACTCCTGAACTCCTCTTCAATTTCTGGGAGGTTCTTTTTTTCTCTCCTCAGGGTTTCGGTCAGCGGCCTAGCGCTGCTGGGAGACTCCAGGTTCTTGGGTTCATTGGTGTGGTAGCTGCCCTTCTGCTGATACGCATAGATATAGATGCTGTACAGGCCTCCGAAGAGCAGCAGCAGTGCCAGGATGACAATGACTGAAAGATAAAAATAGCACCGTCAGAGTTAATCTGCAACTGATGAGGAGCAGGCTCTGTTTGACTGAATTTCTAGTGCTGTATTATTATACTATCAGCCAAACTGGCGTGGGTGAATTACGGTCCGATATTATCTATACTGACAATATAATAACCCTATATTCTCTTTCCTGTAATATCCAAGTCGGGATTCTAAATATGCATTTAGTCCAAACTGCTATATCAGATGTCCATTGTGCCTAATGTCGGCAATGTCGGGTGGTGCTATGTGTTTGGCTTGAAGTGTGTACTTCATATCCACAAGCCAGTGCTGGTCTTTTTTCTTTGGCTTTCTTTGTCAGTTCAGGTCCATGGTATCACTGCTCATGCTATCCAGCCCCTTTTCTTTTTATTCAATTTAAAGTTTATTTGTGTTGCATTTATTTGTGTTGTGTAAGATGTGAATCCAATTAGGGTACAAGCCTCAGACCCACAGGGCAGCTATTCCATGTTTTGCCCCATACATACTGAATTCAGTCTCATCAGATCTAGAGTCAGCTTTCAGGACACGAAGGATATTGGTGCCTTGTGACCTGAGAGGTCTGCTGGCTTTGTAAATGGAGAGCATTATCTGATATATACTGTGATCTTTATACAACGCAGAGAATCTTCATTTGAATTCTGAAATAGAAAGGCTGTGAGTGGAGTTGAGGAGGACTGGAGTGATCTTTTTACTCTGCTTAGCACTCAGGCATCTACATTTTTAGCCTGGCAAGTCATGAAGAGCAGCAGTAACATAAGTTTTTAGGATCAGGCTGGGACAGGAAACCCCTGATATTAGAGATATTTCTCAGATGGTAAACCGCTACCCTTGTGATGCTTCTAATGTGACTGCCAAAGGTCAAATCAGCATCCAAAATGAGTCCTAGATTTGTAATGTGGCTGCTTTTTTTCACAGACCATCTGCCTCTGAGCTTTGGCACTCACAACCAGAATTGTTCATGCTTGCAACATGAGCTTGAACTCAGTAGCTCAAGCTGGTGCCTCACAGCTAAAGGTTCAAACCTCAGCCCTCATTCATTTCTGAGTGTAACTGTAATGCTCCCCCTGTGTTTGCTCGGGTTTCCTCCCACAGCCCAAAGACAAGCAGATCTTTTGAACTGGAGACATTAAATTGCCTGAAGGTGTGTGTTTGTTTGTCAGTCAGGGTAATGGACTTGCAAAATGTCCACAGTGTCTCTAGACTTTCTGCCAATGCATGCTAGTAAAGGCCTCTGAGGTTCATACCCTCAATAAGTGGGTATAGAGAATGGATCAATACTGCTGCCGATAAAATATAACCTCTGACGCACTATGGTACTTTTTCTCTTTTTTCTCTAGGAAAAATAGACTGCACCAAGTGTTTAGAGCAGCGAAGAAGCTATAACAGAATTTATTCACTAGTACAACTTAGCATTTTATCAGCTGCATTTAAAACAAGAGGTGTAATTTCTCAGTCATAACCATTTTATCCTGAGCAGTATATCAGAGAGGAATGATGTCTGATAACCAGAGGGGACCATTGTTGGGAAGCCTGAATGGCTGCGCTAATCTTTAATGACACACTGATGTCCCGCATTAGCATAATATCTCCGAAGCTGAATGATCTATTAAGCTGAAGCATGTATCAATGATGAAGAGTAAGCTGGGCCCATGCAGACTAAATATAGCTGATCCCGTAAAGGTCTCAGACAGGGATGGAGCAGGGAGCCTGTGCTGCACTTTAATCCTAAGACTCCAGCCTCTCCTGCACATCAGGGGGACCTGCTCCAATTTTTTTCTGTCGTCTGTAATACTGTGCTGCAGACTGTTCAACTGGTCTTTACACTCACCATGTCCTCTTGTAATAAGGTGAGATGTTATCATGGGGATTAAATAGATGAAGAAATATATTAAATATTGATGTTTTTCCAGAATCTACAGCTATACAAAGAACAACACATTTGTCATATGTCATATCATATTTCAGCTTCAGTTTCATGCTTTATATTAAAATTTCCTTTATATAAAAATTCCCTTACATAATTGTGCTGTTGTCATTGTGCCATGATTATGGTGATAAAGGAATGGAGGCTTGTGCTGTTAAAGTTATTGTGCTAATTGTAAATTATCTATTAAGTATTGTAAACAAATGTACAAGCATGTAGCAGACATGCAGAAGTGACAGATAATTTCTAATATTAACTCATATTTATATAAACACAGTGCATAATGCAACGGGTCATTAGAAATTAACATTTATTTTTCAATAAGTTGTTTTTTTGGTTTTGTGCCACACGTAATAAATTTGAGCCTGCAGTCAGACGCTTGAATAAACACTCAAAAGCCCACATTGGGACCTGACAACCCCGCTCTAATTTAGGATTAGAGGATTTGAGGAAAAAAGGAAAGAGAATTTCAAACGGCTGATTTGAGTCATCTGAGTCATCTGGGACAGGGGGGAAATAGTGAGTAAAATAGAAACAAAGGTTGGAGCAGTGCTTCAAAATAAACTGGATAAACTGCTCAATGTCACATTTTTGAATGCAGCAATTCAGAAACAAGGTAGATATGTAACATTTATGTATTCAGAACAGTGTCTGATTAAGGAGAGTATATTAGAGTACAGGAAAAAAAAAAGATCTTACCTGTTATCCAAAATAGGCCTAGGTCATCATGGATATAAAAATACTCTGAAAGAAAGAGATTCGCAGTGAAGTAGATGAACAGAAAGTACTATTCTCTTCATGTATTAATGGAACATACATATAAACTCACCTATGCCGGTAAACCAGGGGTCTACCTCCCATGGTACGTAACCCAGGACAGGAGGGAAGGCGCCACAGTTTGATTCAGAGACGTAGCCTTGAGTCGTTACCGGAGGATCTGTTTCATTCGGACGGAAAAGGGCCTTTAAAGGGGCGTAGACGTTGTATCTCACTCCAGATATGCAGCCTATGAACCCTGGAGCATTATGCCTCTGGATTTCATAGTCGATGTCACCAACCTCTGAAGGAGCAGATACAAACAATAAATATAAGAGACTACTACTCTACGTCAAATAAATAATGCATGAACAATACTAGCAGCAGGATGAGTACATTACATGTCCTCATCCACAAGTGGTGAATTAGACTTTTACCCATCACTCTGCCGAGGAACATGGACTTTGGAGAGTCAAACCTGGCATCCTCCACTAAAGTTATCTTTTCCACTATGGGCTCCATATAATCCACCTGTAGATAGGGTAGTGATACAGGGTAGTAAAAATAATTTTTAAATTGCCACAATACCACGAATAGAACTAACTGCAAAAATATACATATTTATGTGAGCAATTACAAAAACACAGCTGCTGCAGTTTACCTTAACTGTATTCTGGATATTTGATATGAAGCAGCTATTAGTATATTTAATGGTCCAATGTCTGAAGTCTCCTCTTCATCTAACTCTTTGCACAAAAACAAATAAGTTTATTCCCTCAGACAGCAAGCTATTCCTTCTTGTTGAAATTCATGGATCAGTGTTTTCTTGTGATATAAAGATTTGTATCTGCTTTGGAAATGTTTGTTAGTTGGACATTCTTAAATTGATGCACAACTGTGTGGGTCCTTGGGTCCTGCCAAGGTTCCAGGTTTTTTCCATTTTTTCCTTGTTCTCCTGTTTCCTCTTCCCTTGTTTTTTTTTTTGTGTGTCTGTGTGTGTGTCTGTGGGCGGGGTGATCCTCCCTGCTCTTCACCTGCTCCAATCAACTCCTCCGCCTGAAGGCAGTCATAGCACACCTGGTTCTCATCATCTCATTAGCTCTGCGTGCTGGCTGTCCAGTCACTCATCGTCAGATTGTTCAGTCTACTTACATGGTAGTCAAGGCTCCCTAGTGTATTAGTCTCTAGTTTTTGTTGTTCCTTGTGATTTGCCTTTAACTAATCGTTTTTCTCTTGTGCTCCAGGATGACTCCCTGTCTGCCTGCCTGCTGCACATCTCAAGCCCAGCCATCTCCATCCACGGACTCACTGCTCTGCCCCTGTTCGTCTGCTCGTTGCTCATTCATCCTCTGGTCTACAACTCGCCTGCTCTCATTCCTTCCTACAAGAAATCCAGTTCAACTTGTCCCGTGAGTCTTTGTCTTTTGGGTCCACTAAATTACCTTTGGTTACAACAGTGTGCAGTTCTTCTAGACATGAAAACATGATTTCACTGAAAATAACATAAGCCACAGAGCAGAGTTTACACAGTAACAGCAGTGAGAGCATGAACCTGTGTTTTGATTGTTCTGTTGTGTCTGGTTATGTTGACATAATGGGGGTATCCATCTGCCAGGTTTCGGGGAGTCAGCTGGTACTTGTGTGTTATGAGCCCCAGCCTATACCTGAGATCTACACTACCTGTGGAGAGAGACACAACAAATTGCATTAGTATCATATACTGTTATACTGTTGCATTACATCAATGCTGAGTTTCAATGAAGTTTTTGTGAGACTCAGGCTAATTGTTTCTGAGCTTCTCCTACCGTCAGTCTTAAGGATGACAGCGATGTAGTCCTGAACGAAGGAGCTGATGTAGAGCAACACAGCTGGCGTGTGGACAGTGCTGAAACTGAACTCTATGTCGTCTGCCGTGTCGTTGTAGCCGAGGCTGAAGTTGTCATAGTGTGGGTCAATCCAGTTGGCCCACGCCGCTTCGTCTGTTACAGGCTTCTTCCGTATGTTGTACCTCAGCCACGAGCCAATCTCAAAGTAGGCTCCAATATCTTAGAAAAGATCATTGAGGACTTAGATATATACATTTGTTTGAAAGTGTAGCTGCACCTGATGACAGTTAAAAAGTTCAGGTTCTGTCTGGTTTCTAGAGAAACATGTCTGAACTCACCTTTATGGCAGTAGAAACCATCAAAGGCTGTGTTGTTACAATCACAAGTGTAGGAAGCATAACCCTCAATACACTGGCCGCTGTTTCGACATGGTATAGTAGCATTGAGACACTGTCCTGTACAATTCCTCCTTATACCCTGTTCTTCATTTACTTTTCCCTCAAGATCCAGAGGAACACCGTTCATCCGTAACCCTCGAAGACATCCTAAGAATGGTCTCAGGGTGCGGTTGGCTGAACCTAACACAAAGAATGATTTTATCAGTGATTATTCACCTTCAATCAAAGTTTAGAGGACAAATTAAATCTTCACTAAGTCATGCCAGTTTTAAGCTTCCAAATTAAACTTGGGCAACCTACCCACTAAGAGAGGATGAGTAAACTTCATGGTGACAAAGGTCTGACCTGGGAAACGTTTCACAGCCCAAGGCTGATAATCAACCTTGATCCTGGCCAACTTCACATTGAGCTCAGCCTGAACAAAGTGCCACTCATTGTCATTGAGTGGCACAGGGGAGTGTAGGGTCACATTAAGGATGCCATCGCCAACCATAAACACAAAGGCAAGGTTATGGGTGGCTGGAAAAGGAAAGAAGAAAAAAAAGCATAGTTATTCTTTGACAAATCTTTCAGTCATATGAGGAGTGGTAGTTCCCTGCCAACAGGTGACTCAACTCACTATTGAGCTCTATACGTATAAAGTTTCGAAGCTGGTCATCAGAGTTCTCCAAGAAGACACAATTGCCACGATATGTTTTGAAGTGGAAGGAGATGTCGGCGGTGGTTCCAGGCTTGAAGGTGGGGAAGGTTATGTAGGTGGGCTTGGTGAAGGATATGGTGTTCCAGATGTTTCCTGTGGGAAACATTGAAATACACGTAAAGAAAAACAACTACCAGCCTTCCAACAACAGTGAACACCACTGTGTGAGCACAACCCATTAAATTTCAGCTCACTGTCGCCATGGCAGCGGAGGGGCCCAACAGTGAAGTGTGCTTCTGAGCCAGTCCTGTTGGTGTCCCCAACCACCACTTTCCTCACAGGCAGATGGTCTCTGAAGTCCAAGTAGCCCTTATCGGAGTACCTGAAAAGCCAAAGTGTAGACATTAAAACCTCAGCATCACAGATAAAAGCTAAACCTGCTTAATGTGCCCCTCTCTCACCATTGTCTATAGTCAGCATCGCAGTTGCATTGAAATTTGGGGTCTGTGCAGGTTTGGTTGATGGCACAGCCACACTTTTGGACCTCTCTGAACGTCCCACCCCAGTAATAGTGACTCTCATTGTTGCGACCAATCCAGTAACCAAAAGGTCTTCCATCTATTTTGGAAAGAAATGACATGTCAGTGTGTCATTCAAGTTCCCTGTCCTCCTTAATGTCCATTAGCACACTGCTAAAATATTAACCTGACTACTCCCACTTACTGGGGGTGTTGAGGAGACGAGACTTGTAGCAGGAGTAGTCGATCCACTGCTCACAGTACATGGAGGTGTTGGCCAGAGCAGTGACTTCATCCCAGGAGGCATTCCAGTAGTTGACATTTCCTATATATGGCTGGTCTATTGAACTCCCAGTCACCTTGGTGCCATCCACTCTGTCATGCATAATCACTGTCCAAGCTTTATAGGCTGTGAGGAGGAATGACAGATATAGGTCATACGTGGGGAGAATGATAATGAGAGAAAAATTAAAAGGGTGAAAAGCAATTTAAAGTCTGATAAGAATGTCTCAAAGCTGAGACACAGAGTCCCACCTCAGAGGAAGCACAATTTTCCAACACACACGCATACAGAAACAGCTGGGCCTATCTCGTTTGATGAACCCTTTTAATTTCCCATGAAATTTTCAGCACACATTTCTCATTACAGGAACATGATAACGTGACGTTTTGCTCTCCAATTTTTCATTAACAACCCACAGAGGATCTAGCGAATACTGAACACAATGCTGATGAAGCTGTATTTTATCAGTGACAGTGCTTGCTTACACTTCATTTTGCAGTACACCTCAAATGGTTTCAGCGGCCCACTGAGATCAGGATCGATGGTGTAGTTTCCAGACCAATACTTGCCACTGAGTCTGTAGGCCTCGCATGACTCTTTATAAACAGCTGTTTGAGGAAAGACATGATCAATTTGTTATCATTTGGGAGAAATATAGCACGGGCCTGGTGCAAATAAGTGTGAAGAAACCCCTATTACAATGTTAAGATCACCAGCTGGCACTTACACATGTGACACACTTCTCCTTTATAGCCTGTGTTCTCACAAAGACATATAAAATCATCCCAGGACTGGATGCATCTGCCTTCATGTTCACATGGATTCGGGGTACATCTGTAAGCAGAGCAGATGTTTATTCTGAGTATTTTTGATGTTAAAAAAAAGTGAGAGACTCACATAAATGTGTCATTTCCGATCTTTCATTTCCACATTATCTCTTATCTCTATGATATTTATTTCTCAATGAAAACATTCAGACAGGGTTTATGAGGTGAAACCTACTATGAGGTGATGAAGGCCATCAACTCTAAGGAAGTGATGTCTCACTCTAAAGACTCACAATGCAGTGCCACATGCTTTACAAACATCTTGAATGAGATCACATTACAGCTCCATAAAAGAGCCAATAAGAAATAGCAATTACAAATCATCAAAGGAGTGTGTGTGTTTTTGTAGGAATATAGTATTTGAACACATGCAATGCTATATCTGTTTGTTTCCTTATGCAACTTGTCTGTTGTTAATTTAAGTGATGTTTCATACCTGTCAGTGATGCCACAGGTACCTAACAGCAGCTCAGCGTAGCGTCCCCACTGTCGTTGCAGAATAATGTCGATATCAAGCTGTTCATTGTCTATGAAGATATGCTGCATGCAACCATGGAAGCGGTTCAGCTTGGTCTCACACTTCCTGATGGTGTTATTGGTTTTCGGACAACCTGAGCACAGGAAAGCGAACATTGTATGAATTTAATAGTACAGATTTAGGGTAGATGTTGATTTTGTTGTCAGTGATTGTTTAAGTCATCACCACACCTCCAAAAAAGTAGCGGTCCCCAGTCCGGATTGTGAAGGGGTTGGTGATCTTTAATGGAGAGCCCTCCTCCTCGTCAATTGTGAGGGTCAGCAGGTTGTCTCTAGCTGCCAAATCCACTGTATGCCAGTAACCATCATTCAGCCTGTATCCTAGAGATTGGAGAAATGCCTGTCATGCAGTGGTACTATAAAAACAGAGATCACATGTACAATACACAGCATTCATTTAGAATTGACTTTTTGCTAAACTAGCTGAAACTGTATTCATGATGCATACAAGGCCATCTGACAAGGCCAAAGATTACATAAGCCTACCTGCAGCAAACTGGAGTTTCTTCTTCCCAGGCTGGAATATAGTGACGTTGATCTGTCCCTCACTCAGACCCAGCTCAAGGGCACCCAGGTCATCAGCAAAGCGCGTGAACATTAGCAGCCCCGTGTAGTCCCAGGAGCGGAACTTGAACTTGACGAACATACGGGGCCTCCTGAAGAAGCCCGGCACCTGCAGGTAGTTGTTGGGCCCGGCAAAGGTCATCGGTTTGAGGAGAATGTCGCGGCAGGCAAAATGCATCTTTTTCTGAGGGTGAGAGAGAAAAATCAGAGAAATAACTCAATCAATTTGGGTGAAAACAATTCTGTTGATTGTGGTTCTGTTGAGACGATGAAATGGATTATACAATGACTGAAATACTAAATAAAGGTTTGTGTTACGCCCCACCTTTCGTGGTATGCGGATCTCGGAGTCTTCTCTCTTGGCCTTGTCAATGATGTTGATGCCATTGATGAAGACGTTCTCCAGGCAGCCCCGGAAATTTGGTGTGGTAGGGAGATGAGGCAGGTTCTGCTCTATTACTCCTCCTACGTACAACTAAGAGGTATTAAAACAGTCAGTTACCCTCATTGACCCAGGATTCATAATCACTAATATGAATATAATTAAAGGAGGATAATGAACCCAGATGCTGAGTTACCTGTGTATCTAGATCCAGGTGGGTAAACTCTCCATTACAGATGGCTGTCACTGTCTGACTGTCCACTGTGAAGTTCACCTGTCTACCATAGCGCTTGATGGTGACATAGTGCCAGTGTAGGTTATCTAGAAGGCTGCCAGCAGTTAGTGTAGTTCGGCCATTGACTTTGTGCACTACACTGCTTCCTGGAAAACCGAGGGCAAAAGCAAATGCTTGAGAGAGAAATAAGAGAAACTGCTGAATTTTTCACATCAAAGAAACTATGGGGCTGCAGCCAACAGCCAAACCAACAATATTGATTTCAGGATTGAGAGAAGCCTGCCTCTTTCTGAGATGGATGCCACTGTCACATAGGCCAATATTTTCTTCACTCACAACTGTACAACAAAGACCCTTCCATATATTTCAACTTTCAGGGTGTCCCTGTGGTTTAGGAAATGAGGTGCTGACCGAGTCTAGTCTGGGACCTTTTGTTGCATCCCTCTCTCTCTTTCATTTCCTGTCATTTCTCCAGTGCCTGTATAACAAAGTCATTCCCAAATACTATTTGTCAGACGAATGACTCATGCTGTACCAAGGCTGATGTGCAGGTACAGACGTCCTCTCTTCAGCTCCAAGGTGAAGAGGTCTCCCTGAATCCCCTCACTGTGCAACAGCAGACCATCCTGCTCCAGAGTCTTGAAGTTTATGGCGATGTGGTCGTGCAGTGTGCGGGACCTCTTTCCTGGGTACATGTAGACCACCGAGTCATCCCCGTTGTACTGTAGCACATAGGAATCTGAAACATGGAGCAAAATTTCAAAATATATTTAGGATTTCCAGAATAACTACAGACTTAAAATACTGTCTGTGTTGTTTTAAGTAAGGTGCATATGAGGTCATATGCAACCTTATGCAGCATTTATTGAGGTTTTAGGGATTATCTAACTAAATGCTACATGGCACATTTCCTAGAGCATCTCATATGTGTTGACATTTAGCTAGAGTAGAATAAGCATAAATCAGGTGATACTGAGCTGAGTCATTTATTACGTGGGAACATTTTGGAGAATATTTGGCACTTGAATGTAGTGGCATACTGTCAGATTTGGTTAAGCACTGGAATTGCACAATGTCCTCAGATCTGAATCCAAGGCAGTAAATCCTTGTGTACCATCCATCAGTCATTTTTACCATAGGGGCAGCCAAACAGCTCCAGCCTCACGCCAATCTTCCCTCCATTCTCTGTGTTCCAGGCCAGAGGCAGCAGGCGAATGTGTTTAGCAGTAAAGGCGTAATGGAAGACATTCCTCTTCACCTGATAATAATTCCAGTTTCCAGGCATCGTCTGCAAACAGATGAGATGAGGAGAGCGGAGAGGGAGTTATTGAGTCACCGCAATGGTGTTAACACCTTATTAAGAGGCTGGAGATGAAGTGATGATGAGATTAGCTTTGTCACTGTTGAGAGAGATAATATGCTGTGCTGTCTTTGTTTCACTGCCAGCAACAATGAAAATGATGGAACACCCACTGAGCGCGGAGTCGACTGTAAAGATTACGTTTGACTAGTTAATCCTCGACTCATCCCTGTTATGGCCCTCATCCCACCCCAATCCCAACCACTCTGGCTCAGTGACACCTACAGAGTTTCCTCCTTTCATGATGTACGGCGTCCAGGAGTCTGGTCGGTCTCCGTAGAGCAGGGTGTACTTGGTGACCCAGTCATATGAGTTAAAGGTCCCCTGGGTGGCTATGGCCACAAGTCTGTACTTCCTGCCCAGGTCAACCTGCAGCCATGGCTGTCTGTCCCTTGGGGATGGGGACCAGCCACTGCTGCCTGAGGTGATGAAAGAGAAGTGTTTGATTAGAGGGTGACAGATAAAGTTTGATTGGGATGAAATCATGATCAAGCCAGTTGTGACAACAAAAGAACCTGTAACCTGAACCTGTCATAAGGCAGCCATTTTGAATTAAAACTTGGGGTGGAGAGCTCTAATGAGCAGGTAAGGGTCAGCTACTTTTTGTCCAGAATTGTACAAACCTTTAGTATATAACAGTAATATATTTATATAATATATGTAGCCAGTTACTTATACTGTAAGCCTATATCATACATCAGATTTTGATATGTGAGGATGGTTCCCTTTTAAGATTCTCGCAGTTTAAGGACAAGTTTAATATTGCAAAACACTAACTAGTAACAGTAATGTGTTAATACCAGGGCCACAGTATTGTACATGCTGCAATGGGAGGCATCATTAATGTTATTAGTTACACTTGCCCTTTTCTTGGTATAATAAGGTCACATATCTGCATTGAGAAGGTCAATGGCATAAAAGTTTGAATGAATGCTATATATTGAATTAAGGACTTACCATACAATTTGGCAAAATTGGCAGAGTACAGAAAGTTGTATCTGGAAGAGGCCAGAAAGGAGGAGGCATAGAGCCCCGAGACCAGCGGATCAACACATTCTCCTGCAGTGACAATAGGGAAGACACCAAGGTCAGGAGTTATTAAAGAGATCATGCAGCATTCACAACAGGCTTTCAAAAGGACACAGTTCTGGGCAACAAAGACTGGCACTGCTGCACAGCCTGATAAGAAAACACCATTTGGAGTTCAATTAGAGGCTAGTACATGCTCCATGAGACACAAAATATTAATTTTAGGCGCATCAATTCAATTAAATCCACAGCATAGCACAAACACATTTAGGTTATTTTTCCAGTTTCAAGAATACAGATAGTGAGGTCAAAGATTCATGTTCCACATTAATGCCACAGCCCCTAAATAGCCTCCTTATAAGCAGGTGAGCCAGGGCTTACACATCAGAGCAAGTGTTCTGAGACTGTCTTGGTCAGTGCTACAGAGGCAGAATAAAAATGTTGCAAGTGTCATGTAGATGTCTTTGTGGGTGTGTGTGTGTGTGTTTGCCTGTCCGAAAAAGTACATGCAGTTTCATAGGGCAGGAAAGTCAAAGTCAAACTGAGACTGTGGCTGTGTCATGGAGAGCTGCTGTATCCTGCATGTGGTTATAAGACCGATAGGACCATCACCCATCTGCTGAGGCTCGCTCCTCGGCCCACGGCTATTAAAACTGACCATAATTCTACCTAATCTTGCTTGTGCCGCTGCTGAGGATAAATGCGCAATGCCCTCACCTCAAGCTTCAAGAGAAACACTGTCTCATTTTAAGTGCTGAAGTATGCTCTTTAATATCCCCAAGAGATTTAATATAGATAGGCTAAAAAAAAAAATAGATGGATTGGGCTTAACTTGAATGAGAAGGTCAGTAGATCTGAGTGTGTTCAAGACCAACTGGAATCTCGAGCGTGACCTTCCTCTTTTATCGGTATAATCCTCTCTAAACTTTTGGAGTTGTTTACTGGTAAACAGGAGTTCTGGTGTTGTAATTGTTCTTACAATAGCAGGGGTCATGGAGGGCAGGAGAAAAGGCAGTAGACAGTGGCTGAAAACAGGGGACGTTAGCAGAATTAGCATGCGGGCTGCAGATGGAACAATTTTAAACAACTTTGTAGAGGAGAAGAGTGGGTGTTCAGAGCAGATCTTTACAGTGAAGAAATATGAATGAGAGAGTAGAAGGCTTTGCACTACCTTAAATGTGACATGGAACATACTGCACATGAGCCACTGTACAGCATGAATACAGCATTTTCTGCCTTATCTGGAAAAAACAAGTCACATGAACATGAGTACTGTCACCTTTTGTGCAAGGACACGGTGCACAGTGAGGTGGAAAATAACGTGCTGAGCAAGGGAAATGTGACCTTGACTCTCTGCCTCTGTCTACCTCCCTAAGAGGCTTCCTCACCATCTCTATCATACAGAAATCCCTGCTATGTTGCACATGATCGATAAAACATCTCTGCTGTATCATTCCATTACCACACAGTAGAGCCATTTCAAGAGCTAAAACGGCCATTCAGACGAAAATATTTGGGAGCTTTGTGCTGCAGGTACACAACCAAAGCTCATTTGCTGCTAATGGCTGGAAATGTATCGATTTGCTTTAATTCCTCAATTAGTAGTAAGAGGAGAGGAATTTGACTTTTAAATGTGAAGAGCATCCCAGACTGGAGCAGGTAAACCCAGGCCACTCAGCTTCTCAGCTCCTCCTTACGGCAAGACTGTCACGCACTCTACACCCCCACCTATTCAACGCCTCGCTTCCATTCCTTCACTCTGTCTCCTCTCTCTTTATCTCCATCCCAACCCTGAAAATCATCCACCCTTTTGTGCGCTCACTGCATCCCATTACCTCATACTCTCTCACTCATCATCTGGCTAATTTTTACTTCTTCCTCTCTCTGCCTCTCTCTCTCCCTCTCTCCCCATGTGGGCGTTGTCATGTTGCAGTATCTAAAGTGTACCTGAAGTCTGTACAGAGCATCCTGTCACTAGGTTTTCACCCCCTCTACTTGTGATCCTGCATCCTCCCCCTCCCTTCTCTGCACCACATGGAGAAATCTCACTCTCCATTTATCATTAAGGGGATGTGGGGAACAGTGTGGCTGTGTAGAGCTCCAGCATCACTCCTGCTGAATCATCAGTCTGCTGTAAGTGTAGGCTGGTCTGTCTAGGCTGACACATCACTACTGCCAGTTACATACAGTATGCAGAGAGGCACCTCCTCTGGCTGTCACTCTATGACGTCTAACTGCTGCGGATTCAGACAGGAACCCTGCATGTGTGCAGATGTCAATTGAATGTGGATATCCACCAACATAAGGTCTAAAAATAATGAAACAGAACGTAAGGGTAGTGAAAATATAGCATGCTCTATTAAAGAGAGTTCACTAAATTATTCATATGTAGGCAGGCATCACAGTGGGTGGTGTCTGACTACTGCCAGGGATAAAAAACAAAACTGTACAGCACATCACAATCACATTCAGGTTTAAATCTGGATCTAAAACAGCTACATGCTTCTGTCTAAAAGAATAGAGGAGCTAAGTTTCCACGCAGAGCAGCACACCCCTTTTTCTCCAAATACCAGTTCCCCTCACATGGACTAAACAGTCAGTCCCCTGCTGCTCAAGCTGTAAAGCATGACAGAATGCACAAAGCATAAACTTGAGATTTATGCATATGCATCTCACCCACACCCATCAATTCAACACACACACACACACACACACTTTATAGAGTGAGTCTCAGACCCACCCCACACTGGGTCACAATGCTCTGGGATCTGAGGCTCCATTTTAATCTGGCACAGCTCCACTGTGCACATCCACACAGCATATATACAGTTGGCCTGGCCTGTAATAAAGTATGAGCAAGATCTACAGCAAGCCAATGACTACATACTGTATAATGACTAATGCTTGGAGCAGTGATGAAGTCGAGCCACTGAACCTCAAGCACGAGTCAAGTCTCGAGTCCCCAGTGTTCGAGTCTGAGTCCAAGTCTTAGTCACCAAAAAGAGTCTCTGAGTTGAGTCCCCATTACCTGAGATCAAGCCTGAGTCTGAGTAGTCAAGGTTGAGTCTTAGCACTAACTGTTACTGATGGTACTCGTGTAGATCTGCCTGTAGACTGGTGAACTGCCCTTGCACAAAGTTGGATAATGTTAATGTATTGTTGTAGCTAACAATATCTTATGCCGAATTAGTATGGCCTATTGGAAAAAGTGGAGTGGAGTGCAGTCAATGCTCAAGTCAGAGACCAAGTCCAAGTCATCAGTGCTCATCAGAGTCATGAGTCCAAGTCCTGGACTCAAGCATTACAACACTGACCTGGAGAGGAAAGTTATTTCCCTTTAATAGCTCAGAAAAGTGCATTACATCTATGTAAAGTGGATCCACTTCCACTGACACCCAGTACACAAACTGTAAACCTGGTAAAGCTTTTGTTTCACTGAAATCCACCATCCACAGTTTCACAGTTCAAACTACTAAGAAGTCACATGACATCCCATCCCTAATCTACATCTCCCATTGATGTCAAAGCTAATGAGTCATGCAATGCACAGTATGGGGTTAATTAACGGTCAAGATCTTCTGAGGCCATCCTGACACTGACATCACCAACAAAGCTTATTAGTATGCATACAACATTTGACAGAAAACCCCTCGCCCAATGTTTTCCCCACACACAGCCCCACCTCTACTCAACTAAATCCACCACATGACTGCTTCATTGATCAGTGGGTAATGATTTCCCTGCCAGGTGAATCCACGCTCGTCGTGCGCAGGATGCAGAGCTTTAATGGACAGGTGATGGGAACACAAGCCCCCCCCCACAAAAAAAAGTACTGCAGTGGGCTGGTCCCGGTCAGGACGCGGAGCCCTGCTCCCTCAACCGCCACTTTGAAAACGTGTTCAGCGGATTTTCAGCAATAGCAACACATATTATCAATGCGACACGGAGATTATTATATCAGAAACAACTAAACAGTCTCTCGGGCTGCATCGTGCTCTGCAGAGAAGTCGAGAGTTGAACCCGCACGGTGCAGAAACTTGCATGCTGGCTGAGAGAAAGCACTGCAATGCAGAGAGTCCAGTGCGATGGGGGATCACTGTGCGCACCTTCCGCAGGACCGACGCGGTTTGCCTCTACACTTTTTTTGGTGTGATCCCACAAAACAATGCTTTACTGAAATTGCATTCGCCAAAACAAGCAGTGAAATTTAATGATCCGTGTCAGAAGACCACATCTGGTTTTATCGCAACGTGTGTTGCCCTTCAATGATCCCAACACCTCAGGCTACATTTTGCCCTTCAGTGGTATTTTCCACTTATTATCAAATGATATCCTGTAACTTTTTCTTAAGCATACGACCACACGCTAAATAATCTGCAGATAATGCATGTATATACACCTTGAAATATTTTAATGATATTCTAGCAACCGATAACAGATGAACAATTGCTGTTTCACAAGACTTACGTGATGAGCAATGTTGAAAACCCAAAAATATGAGGCATATGCTCAGTATTTTGCAAGTCATCCTTCACTTAGGACACGTTTCTCCGCATAGGCTATGTTAATTATATCGTAGATTGTTCCGCAGCATCCTCTCACCCCCCTTTAGCCCAACTTTAACTCGCGCAGCTCCAACTCCTCTTCCCGGGATCTCGGGCAGCCTCTACCGGGGCGGGGACGCGCATCGGATGCTGGTGCTGATGCTGCGCCGAGAGCGCGCAATTTCTTCTGTTATATTCTTTAAACAGTTTTATTTTTTACATGTCTGCCATGCGATGGTGCAGCTCCTGCGTGATACCATTCGTCGTATCTGTAAATGTGTGCTTAGACTGGCCGAGTGCTCGGATGCCAGGTGAGAGGAGGATTTTGTTCCGCAGGAGTCTTGATTTTTAGATGCAGACCAGACTAGAGGGGAAGAAGGGGGAAAAAACTTTTCATGTCCGCTGCAGATTGGTCGTATTTTTCAAGAGAACTAAGAATCATATGAGGTTGTCTTCAATCTCCAAACAAGTCTTGACGAAGTGGTCAAAAACAGCAATTTTCCATCTGGGCTGTGGATCATAACAAAGATTTATTCCTCTTCTTTTCTGCCCTGGCATCTCATATCCTCCTTTGGTACAGTTTTCATGGCTGCCAACTGGCCAAGAGTGCTCTGCCTTAGTGAGGGGATTGTTAAGAAGTCTTTCTCTCCAGGAATGCAGATCTGAACTTATCCCAAAATAGGGTGGAAGTCCTTAATATCCTGTATCAGCAGCAGAATTGCAGAGAACGACAACCACAGCAGATCAGCAGGTTTTACAGTTCTGCTGGTTGTCTGCCTGACCTTGTCCAGGTACTCGCTTCATGCCAATGCACTCACAAATATGCCCATAGCAGAGCAGGTTACAGGATGATGATGCCAGCTGTGCCTGAACTCATCCCTGCACACATATACACACACACACAAGAGGGATGGGGGCGGGGTGAGGCTGAGGCAGTGGGGGGATTTGTGGCGATGGGTGGCACACTGACCACAAAATAAAAAGGCTTTGGGATTAAAAAGTGGGTTTATGGGACGTCAGTGTGCCAGCGATGATGTGAGATTGAATGCCTGGGCCAGCGTGGGATTTACCATGTTTTCAATCAAATCAGATTGTCAGTTTGTAAGCTCCCTGATGCTGGTTTCCCCCCCTGAACTACCATAATAGTATAGAATTATATCTGCAGAGAGAAGACAAAGGCAAACAGAAGAAAACAACATGGGAGATTAAAGTAGGACATCAAATCAGCAGGGAAATGTCTTGCAGATGGGGCCCAGACACTGCAGAGGTATTTGTTTAACAAGAGAAGAGACAGGCAGAGAAATGATTAGTGAAGTAATTTATCTTAATCGCTGTGGAAATCTATATATTTCTCAAGTGTTCTGGAGAGGTTTTCTTATTGATACTGTGCACCTATCTGTATTACTTTACCAATATACTTATACTAACATGAGGCTCAAACAAGAAGCAGTGGCACTTAATAAGTGTGAAATTATCTCACACTTACAAGTGTGTTTTGGAGGAAAGCAAGATTTTTAGTTCAACAGGCTTCACCTAAATACAGCTAAGTTAAAGATGAAACACAGAAAATATGCTTATTGTATTTCTTCAGTGAGTTTTCTCTATATGTGAACAGTACATGGACACACACCAAATGTATGCCCTCCCTCCCACACATCTGCACCTAGCTTATAGATGTGAGGGCTGCTGTTAGTCAGGATTGCCATCTGTTTCCCTAACAACCTTTTACATTTGACCTTGCGATAACCATAGAGACCAGTCCAGAGGAGCCATAATACCATCCGGTTGGAGTTAAACTACTCATCTGGATAAAACAACACAAAGGCTCAAGTGATAAACTGATTAACAGGAGCAATCGGAGGCAGAATTTCCAGCAAATGTAACTCAGGCTTGCCACAACTCAGCCTCACTTGCAAAGTCATCATGCATTTGGCACCATGTCATAAATATACCTAAAATATTCCTATCTCATCAAATCAGTCCCACAATCCTCTTATTTTTCCCTGCCAGTGGGTTGGAATAATTCCACTTGATCACAGACTAATACAAAAAAATTATAAATATAATATAAATGCATATGAAATATCTTTCTAACATCCTAAAATCTTGCACATAACTAATTGACTTCACTGTTATTTTAGGTGATATAAATCACACTTTTTTCCCCTTATGAATCCAATATTAACTGACATTTTAAAAATCAATACTTGATTCAAAAGCTTGTGATGATTATGCATGAGGAACACACATTTACAGCATATGTTAAAGTAAAAGGGAATATAAACGATGAGTAATTATCTTGTTTTACATGAGGTGACTCACACTTCTATCTTTCATGCCCATATGAGTTAAATTTCAATTTTGCAGGTTCAGCTGCAGTTTCAGAAAGAGTGAAACCGCAACTCACCACTAGATGCTCAGACTTGGATTTCTGTTTAAAACACATGACGGCAGCTTGCATGATTTGACTGATAGGCTGTTGTCTACCTCTCTCATACACATTCTATTCATCACTTAACTTTGTTCCGCAGGCCTTAAATGGTGTTTCATGCTGCCAAAATACATTAACTCTTGACATAAATTGTAAATGAATGAGCAAATGATGTTTGTGTTAATAAAATGAGTCTGACAGGTCAATATGTCAGGTCAACTTTGAGCAGCTAAACAGAGAAAACTGAGAGAAGATATGCAGAGATATACATCTTCTTGCATACTTTTTTTTTAAATTCCACTTTAAGTTCATTTTCTAATTCTTTTCTCTCCTCCATTTAAATTTCTTTCATAAACAAACACAGGTGGAGAGTCATGATGGCTTTGTTTCTCACAGGGATTTTTTTTTTTCTTTTATCAGATTGTGCTTTGGTCTGCCCTCATTAGGTGTGTGTGCATTTTCCATATGGGTACCGCTGTTCACTGCATATGATATGTGCTTGAGGGTACAAGCATGAAAACACACGCCTAGACACACACAGACGTTCTCACAAGTAGACATAAATGATCAAACCCACAACCACAAGGGCAAAATATACACCATTGATAAACGGGTCAGTTTACCCAAACCATGCTCAAGAGATAGTTTTGCTGATCTGTTATCATGGGTGAGTACTACTGGACATGAAGATGGATGAAAGAATCTGTAAAGTCCTACGTGATGGTTATCAATAGTGGTCTGAGATTTCAAACAGAACGCGATAGTCATTTGAAAGTGTTGAAACTGAATCAGGCAAGACTGCCCAGATGAAATATTTAAACCGAACCGCGACGGAGGGCTGCCAAGAAGAACGGCCCGCCAGGTAACCATAATCGGCGACCTGCCAATAATCCCATGGTTCAGCAGGAGGCCAGATTGGTCCACCTTTCTGTTTCCAACCCAGCAAGAATATCCGAAGACAGCCGCGAACCCAGTGACCACCACACCATCCGCGCCAGAAGATCAAGAAGGTTAGAAAACCGCACAGTGGCTGATGAGAAGAAAGTTTATTTAGAATCATTTTCGTCAAAGAGTTACGAAAACCCGGTGGTTCAGTAATAAAAGAAGAAGCGGTCAAAGAATAGCAAAGAGTTCCACCAGAGTTGGCAGCGAGTTTTGGCCTCCGCCAGTGTAATAATCGCGTACGGTTTTATTTGCAAGAAAACCCTGAAAACGGGTGCTGACGCACATTTTGGGGGAGTTAAATCCAAACCAAGATAGAAGTCGGCCATACAACCACCTATAACTGTAGAATTGTCATTTTTTTTATTAATTGCTGTACAACGAAAACAAATGAGATCTAACATAGTAGTTCAGCATGGTCAGATTGTTTTCTCAGATAGGGTCAGGAAGTTAGCCAGTCTTCCGCGTTGCCACCAGCGCGTGCAGCTCATCTGTCACATTTGAGAGAGATCAGGGGTACATTTTGTCATGCCCGTTTAATTTGAGGCCTCACCTCAGCCTGAGGCCACACAATAATAGAGTCTGTGTTTCAGCCTCACTGATCTGTACCACCCGTTAAACAACCAAGGATGCCAAGTGTGCTGGGGCAAGTCACACACACTACCACAACCACACCATAGACTTGTTAATGAACACACACTACATACATTTTCAAAGTTGATTGGTCTAATAGATGACATAGGAGCTGGTATCCACCACAGCTCCTAATAAAGGAGGAATGCACTATGTTCATTGTTAAATACCAACATGCAGTCAGGATACATGGAGTTTATTATACTATGCATGAAGCCCACAGAGATATTCATCAGTTGCATCATTTTTGTTGCTCTGTCATTTGCCGATGAACCCATGACTGAAATAGAGATATATAAAATATATAAAATCATAATAGGTTGATAAATAGAAAAGTCAAACAGTTCAACCAGCCAAACTGAATTATCAAAAACCGAATTTACCAGGTACCATCAGAAGCACAAATAAATGAGACCTGAAGTCGCTGACCTGTGTCCAGGCAACAGCTGGGACATACTGTACATGTAGCACATTCTACAGACATGTGTTGTGTGCCTCCTCCCAGTTTAAATTTGTTGCAAGTATCTGGGCAGAATGCTAAGAACGCTGTCCTCTCACTGGCTCATCACCAGCTTGGGGTACACTGGAGGCAGCAATCATGCAATGGATCTAAATGATTTAAAACAGCTGTTCAGAAGTTTTGAAACTGTTAGCCATAAGATGTCACTAACACCTGTGAGTGTGTGTGTAAAAGGAAAATAAAACACAGCCCTTACCTCCCTGCAGGGACTGCCCACATGCCTGGAGGCAACAGCCTGACTGTCCCAAAAAGAAACATAATACATACATATATATATGTATTGTTCAATCACACCCATAATCATAACTTTGCATGCTTTTCTTGCATATGATGTTAACCAAGGCAGAAGAGGAAAATCTTTTTGTGTGTCATGACTGACTTACATCAGATTAGACTGATCAGTAATAATTTTTTCTCTATTTGCGGTCTCATTTGTTACTTACCACTAACAGAGAATTCTGAGAAAATTACTGACTGTGTAGGCGAAGATATATCTTGGCCCCATACAGAGATATTTACATCACCTTGATGCAAAAATCATTGAGACATGAATTTATAAAATCCATAAATTAGTATATCAAACAAACCAAATGTGCTGTAAATGCATTATATTCATCAAACATGCTGATTATAGTTTGAAACCAGCCTAAACTTTTTGCTGCATGTTGCCCCTCTCTCTCCCTGTCTATTCTGTTTGAACTGTCAGATAAAGATGAAAATGCCTCAAAGGCTCCATCTCCTGTATAGTCTATCAAGCCGCCCTATTAGCTATGAATAGCAGACTTCCATTGTGTGCAGAGTCACATTATGTTTGATGATTTCCTGGCAAATATAAATGCCGGATCTGTTTTGAACTAAAATAATTAAAGTGTGAAACGTTCAAACAAAATATGTAATTATCCAGAGGATTAGCTTCCCATTCATTGTCTGTGGGGCCTTAGTTTTCTTGATTCTTGTTTTTAGAGTTCCTGTTTACGATCATGTTTTGGGTCTGGGTGAGTGCATAATTCTGCTTTAGGGTAGTTTTTTCCCCTACAGCACCCAGAAAACACCCAAATACATACTTGCAAATTGGACTAAAGGAATAGTTTACTCAGTTGCTCTGTGAAGAGCTGCTGCCCAGACTGAGGTAAAGCAGTGGGCACTTTTTCCATATTCAGTAATTATACTGCTTGTACTGCTAAGAGCTGCTCTCAAGGCTGATATCTAAACACAGGAAACAAGAGCAAGACTGAGCACAGAGGCACAGGGCTAGGGCTCCTTCACAGATATCAAACAATTTCCAATGATTATGCAAATCCTTTTTATATGTCCATCATTCAGTTGTTCTCCACCAGTCAACTCACTCCTCCATTAATATGCTAAGCACTCAGTTCTGCACTCTTTACACTGGGTGCATGTATATACAGTATGTGCCTCTATGCCAATCAAAGCACACTTATGCACATGCACATTTACAAAATGCAAGTGCACGCAGACACCACTAATCCGGCACAGGTTCAGATTCTGGCTATGTGTCATCAATTCTGCGTTCAGCGTACTTTCACACAGTCAGCATCCTAAAAATAGCTGAAGGACTCTGGCTGTCTGCCCAGCCTCCCTAACTGTCAATAAGTTATCTTCTCCCTTGCTCTAACACTCACAGCTTTTAACCTCCTGTACCACAACCGTTAACAGTGTTGCCTCCCAAACACCACAAGTTAATCATAAATTATTCTAATTCGGGCCTGCCTCAAGCCTGCAATAATACACCACATTTCAGGAGAATCAAGGGGAAATTTACAGGAATAAGGAAGAGCTAACTTGTTCGTTTATAAATCATTAACCAGATGTAAGAGACTGCACTGAGTCTAAAGGAACCTTATCTGTTTTTTATTTCCTCTTTGATGTTAAAATACCAGACAATATGAGGGTATGTCTCTGCAGTTTGTTTGCATAGTCAATTGTTGTGTCTCTTGTTGTAGTCTCAGCTCCTCTGGCTTTTTATCTGCTCTGGTTGAATATCCATCTTTATCAACCTCCCATCTTTCTCTCTGCCTCTCTGATTCTAGTACAACTCCTCCTCAGTTGGCTTTTGATGACGGTTAAAGATAACAAGGCTTCTGGTATTGTGTCTGTTCGTATTTTCATTTTTTCCCCATGCTGAGGAATGTTTGCTTCTCAAATTCCAGTAATAGGTGGATTGTGGCTCAGACCTTTTAAAGACTAAATTATGTAACTCTATTAATTTAGCGGCTGGCATGAATGATGGTCCTGGCATATCTAAATGCTTGCAGGAACAAATCTTTTTAAGGATAGATGATATGATATGTGTCTTTGGTAGAAGATGGTTGCAAGCTGCTGCCCACATACATCAAACAGCTGTATTAAACAAAGTACAGGGGAAAAAAATCATTTGCAATGACTATGTGTCATTCTTTGCATATTTTCTTGACTGTGGTAGAAAAAAAGTTGCTGTAATATGCAGTAAGTGATACATATCCATAGTCTAATGGTACCCAAGACAGATGCCTCAGGTATAGAATATCACTCAGTCTCTTAAAACATGAGATGCCTGCTTGCAATACAATTATTCATCCATTGCACAAGTTCTGCAAGCAGTTTATGTGTTGACAGGCTGAGCCAGTGTGCAAGAGTCTGGAGCGCAAAGGGTTACTGTAATGAAGCTAGGCAGGGAGGGGAAACAGGGAATGTGAGGGGTTAACTGGGGCGAGAAGGTCAGAAGTTGAAGCTGGGAATGTTTTCCACAGCCTGGCCTTCCCTTCACACAAGCCCCGTGTGCCACACAGTCCCTAGGAACAGATGTGCCTCCAACCAGGGTTAGAAACACCCTCTCTCTCCTGTGGCATCCCCAGTACTGGTAAACAGTACTCCCGGAGCACGTTAGGGCGGCACAGGAAGACAGAAGGTACTGGACAAGGTATCAATGTGAACCCAGCTGCATTCACAAGAGTCCCACTGTCTCTCTTTTATAAACCCTGGCTCTTTGTGGTAGGACGTGTGTGCAGCTTGAAAGCTGATCTTTCCAGTTTCTTTATCATTCATTTAATTAACTCTCTTCCATCATAATTTCATCCCATTTTCCACATTTACAGCCTGTCTGTCACAAACGATCCACATGCACAGCTGGATGTTTCACAGTGGGAACTTCAGGTCAAGTGCTGCAGCAGTTAAAGGGTCCTATCCCATTACATGGCCAACAGCCGTCAAACAGCAGCCCTCTGTTCACTAACCCATTGCCTAAACCTCTGTTGGACCTAAACACACTGGGCTGGTGGTAGAGGGGGCAGTGGAATGGCAGGATGAGGGTTAAGTTCAATGCTGGACACTGGGGGGAGGAAATCCTGTCTGAGTCAGGGGTGAGAGGTCACTGGGGGTCAGTTCCTATCCTAAATCCTTAGTTTGGAGTTGTCAGATAAACTTTGACCGGTCTTCTGAAGAGAAGCTTGTGTAGATCATCAAAGACAGAACCACTGTCTTGAACAGAAACTGAGCTTCTTATTGAATTTGTCTCTATGTGTGCCTGTACAGGCCACACTGGAAGCTCAGTTTCAAATAAAAAAAGGGAAAAAAAGCCGAAATCGCACAGTACTGATCAATCCTCACCCAGAGAACACCCAAAAGATAAACTTACATACAGTCACATGCAGAGAGCTTCTTGGCAGACCATGATTTCACATCCCTTTCTGTTGACAATCAATCTGGTTCACCAACATAAGAGTCTGGCTGTGATGCGGGGCTACAGTGAAACAGGATCCTGCAGGCAGGAACTCAAAGGGGAAAGAGTGAGAGACATAGAAAGAAGCACAGAGTGAGCAAGAGAGAGAGGTAGAGAGAGAGAGACTGGAGGGAACAGTGACTCTGCTCTGCTCTGTCTCCGATCAACTTGACATGTGCGACTTGTGTCTACTCCACGTCTCCGTTGGAAACCCCACATGCCAGTTTCAACAAACGGTGTTGTGAGGAGTGGCAGGCAGGAAGTGGGTGGGATCAGCCTGGAATTTAAAAAAAGAGAAGATGAAGGACAAAGTTTTATTAACAACCCCAATAGAGATAGCTTATATCGAAAGCAAAAGAGTAATGCCACCTGACTTCATTTCCAAGAAATGAAGTTTTATTCCCACAGCTGTGCTTTCATCAAAATCATATTTTTCTTCTCGTTGAAGATATCTAAGCAAATTTCACAGCTCCATCGCATCCAGCAGCAACATCCCATCATAATAAAAACCTTCAATAGCTGCTCTTATATTATTCCAGATTCACACTTCCCTCTCCTCTGGCAGCCCGAGGCCAGCCTGCCTGGCTTGTGTTCATACTGGGAGCTCAACCAAATCATCTGCCCTACTCCTGATCTGGTGCCTCAACCTGACACACTGTATCAGGTTATCTTATGTGTATCTAAATGTGTGTGTGAATGTGTGTGTCTGTTAATGGAGAATCATGTGTCATCTCCTGGAAAGAGGGGAAGAGAGGGATGGGGGGGTGTGGGTGGGGGGGGGACAGTAAAAGAGATTGTAAGACTGGGGGAGAGTTCATAAGAGAAGCTAAGAGAATATAATTGCCGTTTCTCCAGTTGCTTCTTTTGCCACCGAATAATAAAAAGGCAATCACAGACAATATTTGGCCAATGATTACTGATATCTGGGGATTGGAACGATATACTTTTGCTCTTTGTGCTGGCTTCATCTCTTCCAGAAACCATATATGGAGGGAGGGCTTTTCTCTTTTTTTCACTTTACTAGTGTGGGCTGAGGGAGTGAGCTCTAAAAATAAAACATATGTTCCTCCAGGTCTGTGGGAGCAGGGGCCCCCAGCGTATTGTTTTGGGATATGGGGGAGGACAGGGAGAATCTGGCCTGGAGAAAGATACAGACAAGGGGGTGGGGGGTTGGGGGGGGCTGCTGTACTTACAAGGAAAGAGTTGAGGAAATATTCTGTCTTGCATATGAATATGTGCTTTTGTAATGTGCGCCTACATGTTAAAAGGAAAGGAAACTGAAATAAAGTAATTTTTGTTCTCTCTTCTTTCCTGTAACCACTGGGGCTGAAATATGGGGCAGTGTGCTTGTGTGTGTTAGTTCAGAGTGTCTGTCTCTGGTGGGGTGAGCTGTGGACGGGATTACTGTCCATAATGCTGTGTACACCCCAGCTGAAAAGGTGCATCCATGAGCCTTTTTATTGATTCGCAAAGCCCTCAGGGAACCAGTGAGGACAAGGGTTAAAAGTGTCTGAAGGGGAGGTGTATTTATGCATGCACACTGCTTATAGTGTGTGTGTGTATCTAGTGGGAGAACTGAATCAAAGGAGTGTATCCATCAAGCTAAAGTGAGTGGACCAGCAGCTAAGAGCTCTCTTTGGTGAGGAATGAGTTAAAGCCAGCTGACTGAGATGTGTGGGGGAAGTTTGCACAGAGCAGAGCAGGGGAAATGAAGGGATATTAAGGGAGAAATAAGCATGAGCGCCGAGGGGGCTGGATATATCACGTGTCTGGATTTAGCACCAGTCCTCCTACCTCCTACTGCTGTATCTTTGTAGACTGTTCAGCAAAGTGGAAGAGGAAAGAGTGGGGGAGGAGTGTGTGTGTGTGTGTATATGTGTGTGTGCAAGAAAAGCAAGAGAAAGAGAATTAAGTAAGAGGAGATAGACATACAGACATAGAGAGAGAGAGCGTGAAAGAGCTGTAACCAAATACTGAGGGTAATTAGTGTAATCATGACACTTTCAAATCTGATCTCTCCTTCAAATAAAGTTTTTTTTTCTTTAAGTCACCAGAAGTAACCAGTCATGCTCTAATGTTTGCTCACTGCTAATGACAACTGCCTTCAACTTGATATGCAAAGCGTAACATTTAAAAAGTTGACTATGCTAATATCACAGCACACTCAACACTGAGGGCCCAGAATATAATGTGAATATTTACAGTAACATCCAGTGGTGGGAAGTAACTAAGTACTTAGTAGCAAGTACTTAATACTTAAGTATTAAGTAGCTTAATCTCAACCAGCTGCAACATTGAAATACTACTTAAATATTAATGCATCAATAAGAGGGAGCAGTTTGTATAATGGGTGCTTTAACGTTTAATATTTTGAGTACATTTTGATAATACTTGATATTTGATAAATCTTCTGTACTTTTACTACTAGAGGCATATAATTTCAGTACAGTAGTATCTGTACCTGCATGCAGAAGGAGAAAGAAACTACGTGCATTTACTCAAGTACTGTACTTATGCACACATTTTAAGTACCCTTGCCTTACTTGAGTACTTCCATTTTATGCTACTTTATATTTCTACTCCATCACATTTTAGAGACACTAGATATATTTGCTAATTTTAGTTGCTAATCACTTTACAAGTGAAAATTTGACACGTAATTAGTTTATAAAATAAGCAAAGGATCTAAAAGCTTGTTCCAGCACTGCCTGTATGAATACTACAGATACCACGGGGGATTCATGGGTGATTTAAAAAAAAAAAAAAAACCCTTGCTAATGAGTACTACAGTCAGTCCGAGGAGTATTACCAGGACATCATGGTGATTTGGATGATTTGATTACTATCATGTACCACAGGGCATGTGATGCTCTGTCAGTGTGGAGTGGGCGTGGGTTATGGGCGTGTCATTCCGGGGAGTGTCTGTGTTCAGCCAACCGCATTTTAGACGCGAGGTCTGTGGGCGGAGCCATCCCTCCCACACTATCCTGTCCCAGCTGCAGCACGCTTTTGTTCAAACTCAAAAGTCAGACAGTCCGTCATTGACAAAGGTGCGTGTATACGTTTCTTAACAAAAGTGTTCATAAAACGCCGATAGCAACAGTTGTAGCTCTCGTCAGACGTGTTCAGCTCGTTGTACTGTTAACCCTCAGTGATAGTTTTGGATGCTAAAGTAGTTTTAAAGTACTTCGGTCGCGTGAAGTTTTTCAAACAGGGACAGCAAGGTGTCGCGAGCGACGCAACTGGAGACCTGGAAGCGGGGGGAGGATTTTCCTTGAATCAGTTCTCTGGTGGTTGAGTTGGAGTATGACTGCTGCCATGTACCGTCACTAGACATTTAACATTTTCTTCGACAGAGAGAAGAGAAGTAAGCTTATGCTACCCTTCATCCTCCTCCCCGCTGGATATCTATGGAGAAGGTGTCCCGTTTGGTCTCACTCTTGGAGTTACTTGCGTCCGAGACTTCACCGTGAATGTTGAATTCACCGACCTGGATAGTAGGAAAGGACTCACTTAACCTCATTTGAATGCCTTTGCAAGGAGTTTGCTGGTTTCTGTGCTGCAGGCAGGGCTTCAGTTTGCTCGGACGGGACTATGGGGAGAAAGAGGAGGAAGAGTCTTTTGAATTGCGCAACAAGGAGGACTTGACTCCCAATGGACGGGTAAAAACTCTCCACCTGCACTAAACAGCGGCTCCCGTGCATGAATACTCCATTTACAAAGTTCATAGCATACACTCATAGAAGATGTATATCTTAAATTTAAACGAACATTTCATAAAACAGGGGCAACTTCTGGAGCATAATTTCATTTTTATGCAAACACAGTCCTTGATAGGAATATGATTACTTTTGAAAAGTAAACATGGATTGGAACTTAAAGGCATGAAAAGAAATGCAGCTTGTGTTCATAAGATTTACCATATATATATATATGTTTTAAGTAGCAAGCCACAGTGTTCACGTTATCTGTTAAGTGTTATCTGTGGGAATCATCAGTTTGCGCAATTCAAGCCCCATCACTGATGCAGAGTTTGCTGCTGCTGCCACCGCTACCGCTGCTGCTGCTGCTGCCCAGTTTGACGTTTAGGTTTGCATGGTAGCTGGGGCAACATTGAGCAATCACATACACACACACACACGTTTATCTCTACAGTTGTGAGGACACTCATTGGCACAATGCATTCCCTGTCTCCTTACCCTAATGTTAACCATCGCAGCTTAATGCCTAACCCCAAACATACATAATTCTAGACTTAACCCTTAAACAGCCTTCTGCAGTTGTGAGGACTGACCACAATGTCTTCAAAATGTCCTCACTGCAGCAAAAAATTGTCCGCACAACAGTAGAAAGACATGTACACATACACATACACTGTGATGCAAGCTGTAAAACCCAGTGTGTTGAACTGATTCTGTGTGTTTGGCCTCCGTCTGCTCAATTGCAAATAAGACTGCGTACTTATGGAAGTTACGTATTATGCTTGATCAGCCTATCTTGCTGTCCTCAAAATTGTGACATAGAAAGAGTGGGAGGTACATTTCTAAGTTGTGTACTGTGAGAAGATGGAAAGTTTTCGCTTGATTTTGTACATATGCAACCTTAGTTTGAATTAGATTCCTTTACAAAATAGACTTTTGTAATTGTGGTAATTGACGGTTTAAATTGCACTGATTTCCCCAAGAGATTGACAGTGCACCACCATACTGTCTCTATATTTTAAAACCTGTTGCAACACATCTGATTATTATGTTTTATCCTGGGTCAGAAAAGAAATTTGACTTATGTATTACTGCAGATCTGCAGAGGCAGGGAACAACACTTTTTAAGTGATAATATTATTTGGTCTATGTCAGGAGTCCTGTAACAGATTTGTTGTGTGCTTGACCTGACCTCTCTCAGGTGTGTGTGATGGACATATCTCCCGTGTCTGTGTCTCTCTCTCTCAGTACAAAGTGCCAAGAGGCTTGATCCCTCCTGCTGTGCTCACACTCAAATCTGTCTTACATCATCACTATTTTTTCATCCCCACTTTCCTCACTCGATCTCATAGCTGGGGCAGGGCAGAGTATAAACTGTACCGGAAGGAAAGTGGACATTTGAGGACTTCTCCATTGCTCTTTCTCACCATTTGTTCCATCTGCTTTCTCATTAGCCTCCCCTCCTCTTTGATGGCTTTTGACAGTCAAAAACCTGACATTTTTTGGTGTGGGCTGCCAGGCAGTAATGGCTGAAAGAGACCAGTGTTTTATAATTTATTTCATGTGTGCGAATGTATGTATGTGCATTCGGGAGAGAGAGAGAGAGAATGTTATGTGTTTGTGTGTAAAAAGCTTGGAAGTGGGCCCCTGGTAATTGCCTGTCTGAGTGTCTGTCAGCCTGTCTGTCAAAAGCTGACCCTGTTTACAACATCAGCAAATGTAGAAAATTTTAATTCACATCACTAAATTTCTCTATTGGTGTGACTTTATTCAGACTTCTCTCTATTATAAGATTTCTTGCTGATCAACACACTCTCCCTCAGTCACAAACTCAGACTTCCTGTCTCACACGCACATACACCCCCCACCACCTCCTTTCTCAAAACATGACTTTTTTTCCTCTCCCCTCTGCCTAGTCCAGAGTTTCTTGGCAGTGGTCTTGAGTAAACAGAGTATTTTTAGCTGGGAGGTCATATAGGCCCAGTCTTAATCACCACATTCCCATTTTCCCACCAGCCCAGCTTCAGCCAGAGGCCCATGCAGCCAGCCCATGCACTGTGGGAGGGGATAGGGACTGAAGAGAGAGAGAGAGATGGATTTCTACAGAGAAAGAGAAACTGATTATTTAGTGCTACAGTATGACCCACTGTATTTTTGATGAAAGCTGTTCCAGATGTAGTGTTATTTATCCATGGTGCTTGCTCAGATGTCTAATAAAATTTGTGTAATGTGATGTATGGCTGTCATTTGTGTACTGAATATGAACTTGGACATCAACAAAAGGCAGCTGGTTTGAGTTAATTTGTTTGAATGCCTTTTGGATCCATCTTTGCTTTTCATCCATCAGATAAAGCTCCAAGTATTTCTGTGAGACATCTGCAAGGGTCAAATTTTTTTTTTTTTGCAAATGTGCATGTTCTTGTGGTCACAAGGACCTGCTTTGTATGCTGTGACACGTCTCCACGCTGTTTCCACTGCGGTCATCCGAGCCCGAGAGCAAGGACACTACTTTTCTAACTTTAATTAGCATCTCGGCATTTTGATTAGACCCCAGACTGAAATCAATTACTCATCGCTCCAGCAGCTACCACCAGACAGACGGTCACAAACTAATCAACTCATTGTGCTGCTCATACTTGGTGGATTTAAGTGTGTCACCATGAAAGGCCTGCTGACAATATGTTCATTAACTGTGTTGGCCTTATTTCAGTGTTTAGGAAAAACCCATATGGAAAGAACAGGAAAGCTTCCTGTTATTCTTACTTGGGGGTGTTCACGCATGGTATCCCCACTGCTACCCTTGAAGTCATACTGTTTAAAAGGTCTAAGTTGGCTACTTTTGCTTTTGTTATGTATCTGAATGGCGCCAGATACAAACAAACACCAGACATATATAGCTCCTTTTAAATTAGCTTAGTCTGTTGTGTTAGTACTAATATTAGAGTTTGTTTAACTGTCCAAAACTGGTTTGGTGATACTTGTAGTTTGTAGTTCTACTAACTACAACTCTTATAACTCTTCATAACTCTATATAACATTTTTACCAACTTGATTGTAATTAAGAGTGAATCGATGAGGTGTGAACACAGTATAAGCAGCCAGAGTTGCTGGTTCCTGAACTATTTTTAATCGTCAGATGTGCTCATGGTTTATATTTTACTTACAGTGCATATTACTCAGCATATATCGATGAATAAGAAAAAAGAGAGGGGCAAGGCTGGCATGATGGATAAGGTTTACAGATAGTGAGGTTGCACTAAGGTAGCTAAAATCCCAAATAGCCTGTGTTACAGTGGCATTAAAATGAATGGCTTTAATGCTGATGAAAATCTGATCACTTAACCTCACATTAACAAAGGTGGTTTTATTTACTTTGGCTAACTAGACTTCTCAGGACTTTGTGGGTGTGATTTACATCACCCTGACTCTCGTGTCAGTTTTGTTGCACCTGTTAGGGCGGAACACGCCATACACGTTTTTCTGTAGTACATGGAATTTGGTGACCTCATGTAATTCCCAGTAAATCCCCACCCAACTAAACCTGAGTAGAGACACGAGTGTGGGTGGATCTTTAATAATGAGGTAGTGTGTTTTACAGTGTCATTAGTGATTTCGATATATTGGTGTATTGCAAAAGGAAAAAAGAAGTCCTGTTTCCAAACTTATGAGGGAAAGAGCATCCAGCAATACCTGAAGGTACATTATATTGTTTTGAGTTTTTTTAAGTAAAAATGCCGAATGTTTGTTGGTTCTAGCTCCTCAAGTGTAAAGATTTAATTCACGGATTATATTTGGATTTTACACTGGTAGTGGGACAAAACAAAACACTTAAAGATGTCATGTTGGGCTACGGGAAATCCAGGAAACAGGCATTTTTCCCCTCTTTTTTACATTTTATAAAGAGCAATTAATCAACAACGCAAATAATTAGTAACACTACTCTGTATTGTTTGCGTGTTGATTAGGCATGACAGAGATGTGAAACTGCATGTGTGAAATTGTGAAAATAGCACACAAATACTAGTAGTGGTGCCAATTAGTGATGAATGGATTATTGATCAGCTCATCTCTGTCTTCTCATTCTTACTGTGCTATATATCACACAATATTCACACAGTCTCTCACTTATGCTAGAGGACATATGTGCTTATGCAATTGCACAGGATGTTAATATGTGCTTTAGATTTATCATAGAATAAACTCTGTGGGACTGTGTAGGGAAATATTTGTTCCTCTCTCAAATCATATTTCTTCTTTTTTGACTTCCCCTCTTACTTAATGGGGCAACCAACATTTTTGTATTTATAGGTCTGAGCCGATCTGTACAACCAGGGTTGCAGACATTTTCTTTTTTAATTTTATAACCAAATAGTTGTGATGGTGTTTTGACCATTTTGTGTGCTGCACTGTTGTCAGTGTTTTTAAGAGAAAAGCTAGTTTACAGTTAGTGTGTTCATCTCAAACAGAGCAGAGCAGAGGAAATACCTTGATTTTCAACACATTTCAAGCTTCAGTGTTGAGTACTGTCACATCCAAACGATGTTCCTCCCTTGCAGTAGCTGATCTTTAGTCCTCAGGGGAGGGCGAGAGAGAGAGAGAGGTGCTCTCTGTAGATCTGTGCTCTCTATTCTCTGTGCTGCTTAATCCCCATGTCAAATTGTTTCCTGCACTCCACAGGAAGTTGCCCACTAAAGGCCCCACCGTCACGGCCTCTGCTGGGGCTTCTGGGAATGTGGGGGCGGTATTATGGGGAGAGGTGGGGGAAGTAGGACTGCTGGACAGCTGTGGAGATCCAAAGCCCTCACATCAACAGTGCTCAAACAGTTGCCCCCAAGCTGTATTACATGTTCTTTTCTTTATTTGTCTTCCATGTTTTTATTTTCTTACTCCTTAGAATGGAGTGTGTCTGGAAAGAAATCAAATTTGAATTGAATTTTGTCATACAGATGTTCATCAACAAACACGCTAGCTCTCAACACACTAGAGGGCAAGAAACAAGGTTTCTCTGGCCACGTATGGTTCATCTTCCCTCCACTCTAAGCTCATTGGATGCTTGGTAAAACATTTTCAAGACTGAAATGTTGGTGTTATGATGAAAAAAAGGTCCAATCAAAGACTTAAGCCTTACTCAACTTGATTGTCTTGGGTACACATGCACAAAGATGATGGTTGACATATATTGGGGATGTACAGAGGAAAGAATGAGTACCTGTTATCTGCTGAGTAATAACATTACTGAACAATGGTACCTGAGTGAGTGTGTTTGGGTGCTGGAGGTGCACATTATATTTTTAACCGACAAAGTTGCACATAATTTCAGAATCTATTTTCCATTAGGTTTGTTTGAAACAGGCCTGTTCCTGTTAATAAGTTACATTTTTTTTGTTCAGTAACTACAGAGAGCAGTGGACTGTGAGTCTGTGTGTGTGTGTGTGTGTGTGTGTGTGTGTGTGTGTGTGTGTGTGTGTGTGTGTGTGGTCAGTTTTTTTTCCAGCTATCATTTAACATTTATTATGTTATTAATAATGTCTGTGATACAGATACAATGTTGTTAAACTATGACTGTATCGTTCAGTCTTTATATGAAACATGTGAATGTGTTCTGGACACTCGTTTTATATGAGCATGATAGGATAATTGTATTAATGTGAAACAAATGTTAGAATATTAAAGCAAGGAAGAATAAACAAGTCTCATCATAATAAGAACAGTTTGTTATCGTAACAAGGCACTAAGCAGACTTTCTGCAGAAAGGGCTTTACTTCTGTGGTCTCCAGCCAGTCAGTCTCAAAGGAAGATTTTGGACATTAGCCTGGCTTTTTGGACACAATGGGACATATTGACTCAGCCAAAGCAACATTTAAATTGAAGGTCAGGCCTAGTTTGTGCTGCTAAAGGTCAAACTTTGGGTTTGGACCTGTGCTTCTGTCCTCTTGTAATCCCTGCTCCCTTTCCACATGACCTTAAAGGGGCTCTGAAGTTGACTCATAAAGTTTTTCAAGTTAAAGATGGAGATTGTCCAGTTAGGCACATTACTGGAAAATTTACAAGTTTCTCAAGAAATCTGAAAACATGAGGAGCAAGTTTGATTTTGAAAAATGTTATTCTTCTAAAATGGATGGCTGTGTTTACCATATAACCTCTTCAACATGTAAAGTTGAGAGCTTTATTCCTATAAAAACCCCTTTGGTTACATCAGGTGTTTATATGTTCAGACTTGGCTTAGTTATAATATTGATATATACTAAATTGAGCTTTTGAAACTAAGTGTAAGGATTGTTTTTTATTGCTCTTGACATTTTGGATGTAAGCCAGTCACAAACAATAGCACACAATAATCCAAGGCACTGAACATAAACACGCCCGCTGTGTAAACAAGGCTATATTCTCCAGTCGAGGCGTAGCTTTTCTATATTTCTGATCCCTGTCCTGCATATAGACTGACTGCCTGTCTGCGTGCATGTCTCCGTTATGTAGCAGGGGTTATTAACAACCTCAAATAAGAGACGTCCTCGCATGTCTGTGTTTATTTTAATGCCTTTAAGTGGGGTCTGTGGATGCAAGGACTGTCAGAGGTCCCTGTAGGCTGCTGCTGTAGCAGGCGAGCAGGCTTAGTAATACAGCCTGACTGAGTATAATGTGACAGGATCCTGACTCTCTCCTTCTCACTCCTGCTTTCTGGTGATGCCCCGTATGAGTTTATACACACATACTGAAAAAATGACCCACCATATAGAGTTTCACTGTGTCTGAACATTAGCTTAAATTAGAGATGCCAATCAGTTAGGATCTACAACTGTAAATATGTTTCATAAAAGGAACAAATTGTATGCATAAATGGCAGCGTTTGAGAAGTAATGTCACATGGGTCAACTTGATAGACCATGACAGGATCAGGTCAGTGCACACAGAAAGAAAGGAAATGGCCTCTTCAGTCATGTAAGCTGAGTCAAAGCAGATAAGGCTATATACAGACTCATTGATTATTGTTGCCTTCCGTGAGGAGGAACCTTCCAGGAATTATCAGATCAATAAGGACATAAATCAGCTGACAAAGGAGGTAACTAGAGGCCAAATATCCTTGGGAGGGAGGGCTTGATTCATTTCCTGAATAGTAATTCCAGGAGGGAGGAGGACAGGAAGGAAGGGGGGTGGAGGTTGTCACTTGTGCCTCACATGCTAGTTAGACCCAGGAAATAGAGAAAATAAACGAGTAATTAGATAAATAAATGAGGAGAGATAAAACCTCTAAACAATCTTATAGGCTGGAAATGGACCTTGGCCTGAGATAACAAAGTCTGAATCTGTCCATAACACTGCCTGACCAGATGCTGAAGAAGAATCACTGTATGTGGAAGTAGCTGCAAATGTGATCATGGAGGCATTGAAGAGGGAAGGAAAGAACAGCGGTTCAGCAGATTTACAGATTTTTTGATGTTTATGGTTTTAACTATCCAAGTCTGTGACCTCTTGAACCCTCTGCCTTCTTCTGACCGGCGTGAGCTGGCTGGCTGGGAGTCAGGCCGGCGTCGCTCTGTCACGTTTATTTTCAGTCGCCCGCTCGGCTTGCCGGCCAAAGTGATAAAAGAGAGACGAGCTGTCCACAGTGGCGTGGTATGCATCAGTGTGTGTTTGTGCTCTTGCGGGCTGCTAGGGAGGGAAAGTGGGGAGAGAACGCTGGAGGACAGATATTCGTGGCACTTCTTCCAGTCCCCCCTGTGTGACCCCCACCTAAGAGTATCAGAGAGGCTTGTAGTTGGCACAGAGTCACATGGGACGCGGGGGGGGTGCAGGTTTTGCAGCCAACTGTGTGTCTCTGGGCCAATTAGCTATCCAATGGGGGGAGTAGTCAGGGGCAGACTTGAAGTGAGAGGGAAGCAGAGTTATTTACATTCTCTTTCTGCTCTTCCACACAGGCACACTGTCTCAGAGGTGTCTGAAGAGATGAAGAGCCTGATCATTGAGAAGAATAAGATGGGGCTGGAGGAAGAGCCTGAACTGCTGGTCAAAGGTGAGTCTTATTCACAGAACAAACACTGTACAATACACTGTACAATACACTGTCCTGACTCGGTTCTGCCTTAGACTGAATGCATGTCTGCATCTCTGTAAGCTGGCTGTGATCAGCTGTGGTGAGGATAGTCACACTGCTGAAACTGAATGATAACAGTTTTGATTATCAGTAAACACAAATGCTAAACATTCACTGGTTCCAGCTTCTGAAACACAAGGATTTGCTGCTTCTTTGTTTTATATTAATGCACATTGAATAATTTTTTGAGTGTTGGACTGCAATTTGAAGACATCACCCTCAGCTCTTGGATACTGTGATGAGCTTTTCATGCTATTCTTTTTACATTGTACAGACTAATCTATGAATAGATTATTCAAACAAAATAATCTACAGCTGAATCAATGATGAAAATAAACTTTAACTGCAGCCATAATTAGTTCTTTAGTTAACAAAGGAAGTCCCTGCAGGGCCAGGTTGGTGCTGTTCCTCTCATTAAGTACAGTATATATTTCATTACCCTAATTGTCTCCTAATAAGTACTGTCGCAGCTCCATGCTGGGCTGTCGCCCTGTAGCCAACCCCGCTCTGACCACATGTGGCCCACAGATGCTCCCACTCTCCCGCTGGCCTGTGTGTTCATGTAAGGATAGCTGCTGGCATCAGGAGCCCTGTCTTGCGTGTCTGATGCTTTTGAGGAATGATCTCATAGGATATTTCTGTGTGATTTTCTTTTCTTTTTTTCCCCCCTCTTGGCCTGCTACTGAAAGAGAGCAGTAAAATGCCAGCACTTGGATAAGTTACGTCCTGTTTGGAATGGCGGCAGTCAGATTGCCTAATTCTGACAGCAGTTACCATGCGCCCTTGGCCAGCGCCCCTCCCTTACCGCTGTCCTCTCTCTGTCCCTGTCTTGCTGGTGGCAGACGAGTGTATGGAGTTGCTCTCCCTCCAAAACAGAGGACTGCTACTTTCCTTGGGCCATTGATTACACTGTCACTTTGAATTTCAGCTTGTGCACCACGCCCCCATCCTTTAACTGACTACACTATTACAGTCACCACAACAGCAGGACACCTCAAGGCGTTAGATAATCCCTCTCATTTCTCTCTTTGTGCTGCACACGGATATGTTTTCAAGAGTCCCTCCATTAGGGTCTTTGCTCTTGTTCAGTATGTTTTGTTTTGTTTTTTTCAGCAGGGCATCCTGAGGCTACATGGGGTGAATATTGCCCCAGTATCTAAAATAGGCCACTCACATTGCAGATATAGACCGATGAGGGGAGGATGAATTGTAAAAGGCATGGAGTGATGACAGAGAGAGAAGATGACATTGGTTTATTGACATACCTTTGTTGATTTACAGTTAAAATGAACTGCTCCTCACGTGATGCAGATCTTCTCATGCTCCAGTAAACAGCAGCTCAGTCTGTTGGGGTCTTTTTGATCCAAAAGGGAAAAAGTTCTGTTGCTTGTACATAATTATAAAGTTTTTCTCAGTTACACTGTCAATTAATTCTTGACTAGTTATCTGATAACATTAGCTGACCTAATAACATTTGGTTGTTAACAGTGTTAATGTATTGGTATAAATTTTGACCAAGCAAGGTAAAAAAAAAAAAAAGTGTCATGTGAGGCCAATTTTATGGCTTTGGCTCAGGAGGGTTCAGGAGTGTTTAGTGTTTAAAGAGGAAAATGTTTGCCTAAAGTGCCTAAAGTGAAATAGTGCTTTAATTTTAGTCATGATCCCAAACAGGTTTCTTATGAAATGCCAGCATGCAAAGGCCTGCACAGCAAAATTTCAAATGTGTGTGTGTGAGACAAAGAGTTGAACTCTGAAGAGAGGTGTCTTTTTTTTTTATTTGCAATGCTCATATTTCATTATAATTTTATTTAAAAATCCATAGAACAAACATTCAGAATTCAGAGACACTGAAGGCTTGCAGTAAAGACATGGAAATGCACAGAGAGAGATTGTTTTCTCAGTCTGTGTTTGAGGGGGCAGGGCATTTGGGGGGGGGTCAGGGGTCACAAATGAAACAAATTAAGGGCGAGCCATGGCCCCCAGGGGAGACATTAGCAGGCCACAGAGATGGGATCCAGATGAAGGACCATGGGAGGAGGTATACAGGGGGTCCCAGGACTCTGCTTCTCTCTGTCTCTGTCCTTTTTTTGCCTTTTTCTTAGCGCACTGTTTTAAGTTCCCAAAAAGAGCAGCATCTGTGGGACATCCCATGTCTGCAAGAGAGGCGTCAAGGTAGCAGGCATGCCCTTCTCTCCATGTCTCTCACCCAGTCAGCTTGTCTGCCTTCCCCATCCCACATCCACTCTGTCAGCAAGCTCAGCCTGACTTACCTCATGGTTTTTATTTATCCATTTCATGTTGGGTTTTGATGCTGCCCCCCTCTGATGTGGTGTTAAGTACCTCCAGGGATTTTACTTTGGGCTATATTGGGTGGGTTTATGGTGGGTTCAAACTTGGCACTTATATCATATAGAAGCATTCTCAAACAGGAATCATAGCATGAGAGGCTGAGCCTTCACCCCCTCCTCTCTCTTTATTTTTATTTTGGAGTAGTAGCAAAGCAGTGAGGCAGTGGAAGCTTTGCACTGCCTTGAAAACCACTTTCAGGCAAGGACGCAAACTGGTGGCGCAGGTGGACAGGTGGCACGCAGCTTTCTAACCACAGAGGAAGCTGTGACGCAGGTATGGCGTCATTGCTGTCTTCACATGGTAGGAAGTTGAAGGTACATTGCCTAATTGTTCCTTTAAAACCACTCTGAAGTATGCGTGTGCAGACCGTGTGCACTCATATGCAAAGCTGCCCCATGTGTGGCACACTGCCAGTGTATAGCAGTGCCTTGCCCCCTCAGATAGTCCTATCCAGCCTAGTATCGGTCCAGGTGGTCCGACCCTCTGCCAGCTTCTCCGTCAGCCCTCTGGATGAACTCTGACCCCCTGCCAGGACTCTTCAATCCTCCTGCGTCTGTTTCACTCCAGGCAGCATCTGGTCAGAGCTCTGCCAAACTAGTTTATTTATCTACTCTGAGATTAAATATTTATTAAGAACAATTTGCACACATAGCTCTGGGGAGAGAAGAGGTTCACTGCTGTTTTGGAATAGTGGATCTGGGCTGTTGCAGTCTTTCCAAACCCTCAGGACTTTGGGAACACAACAGCCTTGCATTGTAGAGCCAGGCCTGGCAAGATCAGTGGGCATGCCTATGTGTTGGCTGAAGGCATGTCTGCTTTACTCTTTTTCTCTCCTAACTGTCACACTATTCCAGTACCTCTCACTCTTTTTCTCTCTCCCTCCTTTTTCTCACTCTGTCAACCTCTAAAGTGGTAATTATGTTGGCTGCATGCAGGCTTTAATGCCTATGCCATTAGCTGGCTGTATTTTTATCCCCTAGTATTTACCCCAACAAGGCAGTCACATACAGACTGCTACAAACTTTATGGATAATTACATGCCTGGGGGATTATTCTTAGTGAAGGCATGGTGTGGCAGCACTGGTTTAGCAGCTCCATGAGTAGCCCACCTACCACAGAGACCTCTCAAGGGAAATTCTTGTCTTAATGTGTAGTTGCTAAGCACATAAGGCTTTGTCTGATAGCAAAATAAAAGGTGTGGCAGAAATGATTGGTAAAGTCAAATTAAAAAACATAGTCGGTTTACCTGATGTTGTCAAACCTGCCCCATGACTCTACCCATATGAGTATATTTCTCACAGTAATGTATTGGAGAAGGTATTGTTTTGTTATCATTACTAAAATGGGGATCTTGGGATGTCTTTCAAAAAATGTCAAAAAATCCCCAGCCCCAGTGATGTAAGGGGCTATTGGGCATGTTGAGCTGTGAGTCAGTTAATCTGCTGTTTTTTTCAATTAAATTTTTGGTATAATGAAGATTAAAAAAACATGAAAAATGTCTTGCATTACCCAACCAACAGTCGAGATTAAAAATACATCAAATGTTTGGATTTTTGCTTTAAAAATGAGTTAATTGGTTAGAAAAATGGTTGACAATTTTCTGTCAGCTAATGAATTAAATGAATAATCGCTGCAGCGCAACTGTAAGCCACTGTGTTATTTAATTTCAAGGTTAAGTAGTCACATGATGCTTGTGTGTGTATGTTATTTAAAGGGTGGCTGCTGCGGGAGGTGCGAGGAAACTGGATTAAGCAGCGTCGGTACTGGTTTGTGCTGAGCCAGGACTCACTCGACTACTACAGCGGACCAGAGAAAGGAGCCCGCAGACTGGGCACACTGGTCCTCACCAACCTCTGCTCTGTCATCTGGCCCGACAAGCAGACCTACAAAGAAACAGGTGAGCAACGCACGTATGTGTGCACATAACAATACACACAAGGCTGATGCATAGCTGACTCATGCTCATGTATACTTCCCTGCAATCTCTGTAGAGTTCATTTAGCTGTGTTTAGCTTTGTTAATTCCCAGCGTAGTGGAAGTTCTTCAGAGTTTTTTAGAAGTTCTTCAGAGTTTTTTGATATGCATGTGATGTCATGTGGTCCCATTTCTCCTTCCCATGAGAGCCGTAATTCTGAGTAAGTTTGGGAAGCCCCAGCTGTGTCTGGGTCCAAAACATGGTTCAAGGTTGGCCTAGAAACCTCACACTTGAGTAATCAGCGGGGGCATCTCCCTTCCATTTCTCAGATGAAAGAAACAAAGGAAGTTGAGTTTAAAGAGGAGAGTCTTTCCTGAACGGGAAGAGACACAGGAATGACTTGTCCTTTTTGAGTTAATGTATTACTCAAACATGTCACCCTCTGTCTGTCTGCCCATCAGTGGAGGGAATTATGGCCTGCTGACTTCACAAAACCACCTAAATCTCCAAACCATTATAAAAACCCAAATCCAAACATAGTCCCTCTAACTCAAAATGCCATGGGACTTTTCTGGACAGAAGTGCGCTTTCAACAGTGGCTTTGTCACAAGCTCCATTAGGTGTTTCACTACTGAATAGCTTTGTGTTCCTCCTGAGCCACTTCCCTTTAAGGGCTCTATCTGTAGTATTATTGACCATTCACACCAGAGTTAATGTAAGGGCACCAAACAGGTTCGAAGTAGGCAATGTCATGATCTCAGTTTTTTTTTTTTCATTTTGGGTTTGTGCTTCACCAAGAACCTAAACAAAGAAGGATGTGGTGCCAAGTCACGTAGCAGGAAAGCCTGATAACAGCCATGGAGCTGCAGGCTGCCTGGGGTATGTCTAATACTTCCTCTGCACAAGGAGGAAGCACGCCTTGCGCACTTCTATTGCAGGTTGTCGGAGAGGAGACTCACCACGGGGTTTAACACATGTCCTACCTCATCTGTAGAATAACTGTTCTTCTTTGGTTTTGGCGTGGTCTGAGGTTCCTCTCAACTTGACCTTTGATCCTCAGTGAAACTGAGAGAGGAAGTCAGGGAGAGGGAGTCACGCTAGATTTGCGGGATGTCCCGTGCACTGGTCTCTTCCCTATTTACTTTAATTGGTTTAGGTGCAGTTCGAATTACAAGAAGCAGTTAAGTGCAGTGTTTTTCTGTGTGTTTCTCTCAGGCTACTGGAGCATCACAGTATATGGACGGAAGCACTGCTACAGGCTATACACCAAGCACTTCAACGAGGCTGTGCACTGGGCATGTGCCATCCAGAAAATCATTGATACCAAAGCACCCGTAGAAACGCCAACACAGCTCCTGATCCGAGACATCGAGGTAAGACACACAACGCACAAACATACAGCACGTACACACACAGCTGCTACACACAACTACCTGTGATAAGAGTCGCCAAACACAAACAGTCATCGGGCTACACATTATTTCCCCTCTGTCCTGTTACCGTGGAAACCACACTGCCACATTGAGTCAGGAGTCCAAAGTTTCCTCTGCTTGCCTTTCTCTTTTGAATGACCTCATTTTATTCCACCACACGGGGATGGGACAGAATAACAGACCTGACGCAGAACAGTCAATTCAAGATAAAGGCATTTCCACTTATTCAGTGCTCAGAAAATGTGGATTCATGGACTTTGAAGGGATGCTTTTCCCTTTACCTTCTCACATGGAGGGAGTGTGTTTTTTTTTTTTAAGGGACAGCCA
Organism: Lates japonicus; assembly: GCA_033238685.1. Taxonomy (NCBI): domain Eukaryota; kingdom Metazoa; phylum Chordata; class Actinopteri; family Centropomidae; genus Lates; species Lates japonicus. The sequence continues at coordinate 5,012,883 of BRZM01000007.1, forward strand.
TATTTTTAGACCAGGGGTTGCTAAGAGAACACAGCGTGCTGGAATCTCATTGAGCAGACAGATGACTCGTCTTGCATCAGTCTGCCCCGGGGGTGAAGAGAGGGGCAGCTTTGGCAGAGGAGGTGGAGGAGGGCTCGGCGTGAAGCAGCAGGGCCAGATAAGCAGTCCTGTGCCTGGCCTCCTGTCTCCGTAATCTCCCAACGAGAGTCTCTAATCTCAAAGAAAGTGGTTAATCTGCTTGCCTCCGTCTGCCCCTGACAGCGTCGCCAGGAGGGGCCAAGCTTATGTTTTGGAGGACGAGAGGGGGCCTGCTTTTAAAGTGCTCCTAATTCATTGTTTTGGCTTTTCCCTCTTAAGACTCTTCCTCAGTCTCTCAACATTCTTCCCAGTCTCTCGTTCTCACCTTTACACCCAGGCACACTTTCTCAAATAGGCGAGGTACTTTCCCTCTGGAGTGTGAGATTGCACTGCTGCTGTAAAAATCAAAGAGAGAATGAACAGAGGAGGCTTTGTGTGAACAGAACTGCACGCTTATCTTTAAAGCATAGATTCATGTTCCAGCCACAGACACAAGGGAGAGAGGGGATGGCAGTTTTAGCCTTGAACCTACAGCCAGAGGCCATGTGTGAAAGAGAGAAAAATGGAGAGAAGATCTGAAAATGACTAGATGGCTCAACTGCTCTATTTTTATTTTCTGCCACACTTAACATTTAAAGAATAAATCTCTAATAGCAAATAATTTGGTGTCACCAAGTTAATTTCCAAAATCTGAGAGTAGCAACATTGTTAGTCAGAGTAAGCAAACCTATTTGAAAGAGAAACAAAGACAACTGTAAAATTGTTACTCTGCTTTCGTCTGTTGTAAGCTTTCATCACAGCGACAAACTCTCCTGTTCAATCTCTGACCTACTGCACTAACAGTAGCGTTGTTGTGTAAACCGTTTGCTTGTGCTCAGGTACTCAGTTTTGGTTTGACCTCCAAATTAAGTGTCTAGATAATCTAGTTTTAACTCTTGGCTTGTTTCATCATCTGACCGCTCATGCGGTTTTCCACTGACCTTATCGCAACGTTAGAAATTATGCGCCATACCAGATCTTAGCATAATCACTTTGTGAGCACAATGTTATCATAGCTGATAGAAATGATGGACAAACTGCGAAACGCGGACCCAAGTTGTTGTAAACCCACCACTGTCTTGTGTTTATAATAATATGAAGTTGCTTTTATACCGCTGTACAGAGCCAGATTAGCTATTTGCCCATTTTTAAGATTTGTACCCAGTGTTGTTGGGTTAGCTGGCTGCTGGCTGTAGCGCTTCATATCTACCGCCGTGAATACTTGACAGTTGTATCAATCTATTCATCTGGGCACTTGGCATGAGCATTTCCTAAAATGTCAACTGCATGCATCAGGGGAAGACCAAAGGAAAAAAGAGACCACCTGGGGTTTAACCATGCAATGATGCAGGTATGAATATCATTCAGCTGTGGTGCTGCATGTGGCCCAGCACAGAGCAGCATCTCATTCCCACAGTTCAAACAACAGACAAGCCTGTCACCAGTGTGCACCAAACACTTCAGAAGAATGCTGACCTTTGCCCCACTAAGGAGGGGGGGAAAGGGTTTGTCTTTGTAGCCAGAGAGAAAGGGTGGCTGGTTTGGGGAGGTTGGCAGAGGCAAGAGA